>JAJMIL010000010.1:0-206604 GCA_030583545.1 Debaryomyces maramus | reverse complement strand
ATATTTTCGGAATCAAGATTATTATTTGTAAGTAAAATACATAACAAAAATGCACAAATCTTGATTTCCTATGCAGAGAGAAAACGTCAACAGTTTCAAAAATATCCAGAGTGCTATGTCACACTTTCTACAGATAGCCAATTTTGGGACACAGCTTGATCTTTACAATAATTTTTGGCCAGGGAGGTGGAGCACTTGCCTAGTAATTCATTTATAACCTCTGTTGTATTTCCAGCGTAATATTGCAAGAAGAATTCGGAATTTAACCTTTGCTCTTCTGAATTTGATCCTTGACTATTCAAGGCCATCAAGATATGATTCCAGAATCCTTTAATATGTATTCTTTTATTTGTCCTATCGGCTTCTGAAAATGTGACTACCATGAAATCATCTTCCACTTTTGTATTGTCAGATAAAATATAGTCCCAGTACCCTATACTATTCGGTATTAGAACATTTTTTCCATCTTCACATATGGACAATTCTTCATGCCATGGTTCAGGATGAATATTAAAATCAATTAACCCACTCACGTAATCCATCGTAAATTTGCTGCTCTCTAAATCCTTTGAAATGATGAACGAGTGAGGCCTATAGATCTCATTCAAGCAACCGCACGCCTTATTATGAGATCTTGCAATACCGAACCAATAACTTCTAGATTTCAAGTGTTCTGGCAAAAGCTTAGACGGTATTGGAATAAGATTCGTGCCTCCTCTCAAGGCACCCACATGCTTCGATTCATCAGCATTGGAATCAACAAAGTCAGGTCCAGAGATTTTATCGCAAATACCATCGATAAGGCCACATTTGACAACGCGGAGGGGATTGAAGTTATAAATAAAATATATGTTGTCTGAATCAGTACTGTCAAAGAATGGGGCCCAGTTCTTTTCTCTAAACCGCGGAGCTCTATCTCTTAACGACAACCTTATTGTCTCACCCCCACTAAAGGGTCTATAGAAATGCATAGCTCTCTTCCAACGAATTTTTGTACTGCGCATATTGAAGATGATGACTGGTTCTTCATCTTCTTCACCTTGTTCATTAATAAAAGTTCTCAAAACAACACGAGGATCTTCTGCACCCATTACAGAAAACTTTCCCTTTGGATTTTGGTCAATATCAATCTTAACTATTCCCGGAAATTGTAGAACTTCCCCACTTGATAAAGGTATCTTGAAATCCAGTAATTCTTTCCATTCTCTGTCGAAAATCTGTATATCGATTAGACTGATAGTTGGTTTACTTCTCTCCTTCTCATGGGCATATACAACTCTATTCACTAAAAAGTGCACTTGATATTTGGACAACCACACACTACTACCACAGAACTTGTCCCACTTATCACTGAGGATATCATTTTCACTTTCATTTTCCTTATCCAAGAAACAATTATCAGCTATAGGGTAGTCTGATTTGGACAACTCATACGCCTGATCTCTTACTCGTTTCAACTCTCCTTCAATAGAATATGCAGGTGATGACATTATCTTGTCGTCAAATCTAATATTATCACATTGGAAATTTTCCACAGACTCATATTGGATCCCTTCTTCAAGAAAGGAGTAGCCGGGGACTTCAAAATCCTTAAAATCCTGTTTCAAGACAGATATCGTTATTGGAGAGCGATCAGTCAAACTTAACTTGGTCATTGACTGAGCTAATAAATAAGAAGTTGAAAGCTTGAGCCAAACATTGATATTTAATATGATTAAGAATCCGGCAACAAGAACATGCGTAAATCTTAATCTGGAGTTTATACACTTGATACCTTCTGATTTGATAATTTTCCACACATGAAAACATTTCATGTAGTACGCCGTTCCTACCGCCAATATCAGCAGAAGCAATAGATACAAGAGCGGCTCAGGCCCTTGCTGGAAAGAAACATAATCAGTGACCATACTATGTGGCCTCGTACAGGTTTAGTAGTTAGCTTTTTCTAATATACAAGGTACTGAGTGATGAAAAGTTATAATTGTTATCGCCAACTTTAAGCAGAGAAGAGTTTTTTTTTTGGAAAATAAATTTAAACATGCTACGCCTCTCTGCATACTTGCTTTCTTTAGAGAATCAATAATGTGGCTGAAGAATTCTTCAGTCATGTGGTATAAAATAACTGCTACGATAAGATATGATTAATATTATGCTTGTATAGGTTGATGTTCGACCACCTATTGAATCCTACTATTTGCAGCTCATCGTTTACCCATATAATGCATATAATGCACCTCTCGTAGAAACATTTTTCATTAGATATCGGATTTACTTCAAGTTTCATATGATTTTGAAAGTCAGCTACCGCATACAAAAATACACACTTATTAATATTGGCAAGCTCATGAGGTGATTCTTTTAAATAAAATACTATTTGTTCATACTCGAACTTCATACACATCATTCCGGACTCTCTTTCGAAAAAAAAAATCGTATAAATCGTTCCGTCGGACCTTTACGGATGCAATATGTATTTCTTTTCGCATGTTAATTACCTCTTAATCAAGCTAGGATATTTGGATAAATATATACGTATATAGGGCTACGGACTAGGGGTCGGGGTAATTAATCGACGAGTGATGTACTATGGTATTGATAATCACAATAGATGGTTAATATATTGGTTGTAAGCTTAATAGAAAAATATGCGAACAAATGCGCAATAAGTAGTAGTCCGTTTAATTGTAATTAAATTTTTTCCTATTTAATCCTATTGTTGAATAATTTTTATTGAGTGTATCCAATCATATAATCAACTATTAATAATCAGGTGATTTATTTAGACTATAGTTAAACGATCTGACCAGAAAAAGAAATCAGACAGAATGCAAAAAAATTGACTTATATAACCGGCAAGATAGTCCCTTCTTCCTAGAAATTGTTATACGAGTACAGAAAATTACAGACTAAATGACTATTGATTCTACCACTATTTATGATATCCAGGAGTTGACTCCAAGACAAAAGGAGTTGATTAAAGCTTCGATTCCAATTCTTGAGCAAGCTGGGGATGTGTTGACCTCGAAATTCTACGTCAGTTTGCTTAATGAACACCCAGAAGTAAAGCCCTTTTTCAAGGAATCTGATCAGAAACTGATGAAACAGCCAAAGATCTTAGCTTTTGCTTTGTTGAATTATGCTAAGAATATTGATGATATTAGTCCGCTTACAGATTTTGTCAATCAGGTTGTAGTAAAGCACGTTGGTTTGCAAGTCAAGCCTGAACATTACCCTATCGTTGGTAAGTGTCTCTTAGGTACTATGAAAAATTTATTAGGTGAAGAAACTGCTACAGAAGAATTCTTACAAGCTTGGGCTACTGCATACGGCAATTTGGCGCAAATATTGATAAATGCAGAACAACAAAAATACAAGCAAAGTGCTTGGGACGGTTTCCGTGACTTTAAGGTTACCCGTCTTGTTGACGAATCCAAGGATGTTAAATCAGTGTACTTTGCTCCTGTTGATGGAGGTAAGATCGCTCTTCCTCAAAGGGGCCAATATGTTTGTATTAGATGGAAATTACCAAATTTAGACCATGAGACCAGCAGAGAGTATTCACTTTCAGCATACCCAAAGGATAACGAGTACCGTATTTCTGTACGTTTACTTGAGGGTGGACAAGTTTCTGGTTTTGTTCATAATGAATTGAAAGTTGGAACCACCATACGTGTCGCTCCTCCTTCTGGACAATTCACGTACCGTGAAAATGATAAACCAGTGGCTTTGTTCGTAGGTGGTATTGGTATTACACCTTTAGTATCTATTACAGAACACGCCTTAGAAAATGGTCGTGAAGTAATCATGTTCAATTCTAATAAGACTGTCAGTAGCAGACCATTTACTGACTGGTTACATGATTTGAAAAAGACTTACGGCGACAAGTTTAAGCTCAAAGAATATTTCAGTGATGACAAGCCAACCCTGGATCACGCTATTGATGAAATAGAAGCTCGTGTTTTAGGTGATCACGACTTTGAATTTATCAAAACAAAGCATGATGACTACGATGTCTACTTGTTAGGCCCGGCTGGATATATGGGTTTTGTGAGAAAACAATTAGTCGCAAAGGGTGTTGACGAATCAAAGATTGCTTCCGAATTTTTTGGACCTTTAGAAGTCTAATATTTAAATATCTTGTATATACTAAATATGAGTTTTAATGACAATAAATATGATTTCCTAATCATTCTACAAAATCGTTAATAGGTACACATTTTAGTTTGATTGGCATTTCTTAGCTTAAATTTTTCGGAAGTACACTGAATATTCAAAGATTTCCATAAAATGCGAATTTCATTTTGCAGCAACTAAAAAAAAGAAAACCGACAAACCTTAACTTTATATATTGTCATATAATCAGATAAATAGGCTCCTTAGATCCATTACGTATTCTCGTTCAAGAATATGATGGATCACAGACCCGTTTTCTTCTTAACACCCAATCAATATATAAATATACGCATATCACTCCATAGACTACTGAAACATAATTCATTGAATTAGTGGTCACAGGGATAACAAACGGAAACGAAAATAGAACGAAGCACAATATTGTCCAACATATGGTCATTATATTTGAAATCAAACCAATTTTTCCAATGCCAAACTTTTCATATTGAATATTATTTCTCCCAACCAATAATAAACATACTGTGGGAATAGAATAAGATATAAGAAGCAAAGAGATACAAGCAGTTACTATTGCATTAAATGCTGTGGAAGAGCCAATGAATATACAGCCAATTATAGCTACCCAGAAATTGGACATTAAATGTGCATTAACTGGAAGCTTTAACTGCTCATGCACAACAACCCAATATTTTGAACCAGGTAGACCATTATCACGGGAGAATGACCAACAAATACGTGCCTGTAAAGTATTAGCAGTAATGTTGCATAATATACCTGTGATAATACAAAGACACTGTAGTACAATTGCTGCAGACCTGCTTTTAGTTGATTGGTGAAAGATCTCTAGAATAGGGAAAACGGCATTCACAACAGCATTTGCATCGGTAATGCAAAGAAACATTGATATTGCATACGTAAATGCTGTCAAAAATCCCAATAAAACTGTCCCAATGATTGCTCTCGGTATAAGAATTTTTGACTTCGATACTCCTAATTCATCAACCATATGTGTTGCGGAATCTAAACCAGCATATGCCCATAACGGACTAATGAGTCCAACAATAAATGCAACTGCATCATTATTCCAACCAGTCGTATTTGAAAAATCTGTGAAAACAAACTTAGCCAGCTGATACGTTCCATGTGAACACGACAAGCAAGTAATCATCGTTACGAGAAATGCTATCAATGATATGTATAATGCAGCTGAAGTACATAAAGGTAACGCTCTATTCCAGATATTAAAAATAGATATAAAGATATTCAATACTTCATAAGTAACAAATATATTCCAACGCTTTAGTTCGAAAGCAGGGTTGCGTAAACAATAAATAGCAACTACACTTGTTGCAACACTAGAAGTAATCGAAGCATTCATAAAAAGTGCACCTAAATAGTTTATATTACCGCAGACATAGGATAAGAATCTCTTGTTTTTATCTGATGCTAATTTCAAAGTCCAATAATAAGGTCCACCTGAATTTGGATAAGTAAATACCAACTCAGATAATGTGATTGCAATAGCTAAACTAAAAACGAACCCAATTATTAGACCGTATATGATAATAACCGGGCCTCCTGATGCAATGCCCGTTGACAAAGATGAAGATACACCAAGCCAAGAATTCGTTAGCCCGAAACTTACACCGAATAAAGACCACCAACTAAAATTTTGAGACAAATTAGATTGCAGTGTGCCTTCAACTTCATGTGAGGTAATCTTTGCAGATGAATTTTCATCTGTTTGAGACTTACTGATTGATTCATTTGAAGCGGAGTTCATTTTGTGTGTTGTATCAAGGATCTAGGAATAAGATTTGAACTAAAAGTATCTGCAAAATAGCTAGAAGTTGGCAGATCAATGAGCTAAGATGACTACGAGTCATATATAGTGAGACGCATATAATTTACAATACGGCTATATACAATAAACAAATCTAATTACTTGTAATAGTATCTAATATTCACAAAGTTTCCAATTTTGGAACTAACTTTATCAAATCATCTATCAGCTTCTTATCTGGATCGATCTCTGGAACCTGGAAGATTATTGGAATATCTCTTGCAAAGTGATCGATCGCAGCCGCATTACCAGGATTTATTTTCCCGTTTAGCACAATGCCAAGTACTTTGATGCCTCTGAGCTTCAAATGTTCAATACTTAGTAAAGTATGATTAATAGTTCCTAAACTACTTTTAGCAACCAAAATAACAGGTATATTTAGTTGTTGAATCAAATCTGTCATTATTGAATCTGAGTTGATTGGGACGAATAATCCTCCAGCTCCTTCAATTATTAGATCTCTACTGCTGTTCCTAAATTTTTCTGGAATCTTAATTTGGTGTAGTTGTATTGGACTATTCTCAATCACTGAAGCACTCCACGGTGATAAAGGTTTTTGAAGTTCTATGCTAGGAGATTGAAAGTATTCGTCTGGAAGGCTAGTTAAGTTTCTCACTGTTTGTGTATCACCTTGGTCCGATTCAGTCCCTGTTTGAATTGGCTTCCAATAATTAGAATCCCAAGCTTTAACCAAGAGTGAGGAAACAAAAGTTTTCCCAACATCTGTATCCGTTCCGGTAATGAATACACTTCTCATAAGGCTTATAAATTAGAAGAATTGTTAAATTTTTAGAGGCTAAATTTGTATAGTAAATTTATATATATATATCTTTGTTCAGGACGACTCATGACTCAAGACTCATGACTCACGACTCATAAATCATAAACTAGCATTTTTGTAAAATTATCGGACTTTGGAATGATTCCGAAACATGATCACGATTAAAAAGTTTTAATGAGTTCCTTATGAATATTATTGAGTATACATACTACATTTAAGTTTGTAATGGGTTACATTGATCTTGAATTTGATAAGAAGCACATATGGCATCCATATACTTCTATGAAGAAACCTTTAGAATGTTATCCAGTAGTATCAGCAAACGGGGTCCATTTAAAGCTTGAAAATGGCAAGTTATTAATTGACGGTATGTCTTCATGGTGGTGTGCTATACATGGCTACAATCATCCTATTTTGAACAAAGCCATTATCGATCAGATCTCACAAATGTCCCACATTATGTTTGGAGGAATCACTCATGAGCCTGCTGTCAATTTATGCAAGAGGCTAATTAAAATGACCCACAAAAATCTAGAATGTACGTTTCTAGCCGATTCAGGATCTGTTGCTGTCGAAGTAGCCATGAAGATGGCATTGCAATATTGTAATTCAAAAGGCCAGGTTTCGAAGAAAAAGTTTTTGACCATTAGAAACGGATATCATGGTGATACGTTTGGTGCTATGTCGGTTTGCGATCCCATAAATTCTATGCATACACTATACACCGATTATGTTCCACAAAATTTGTTTGCTGAAGCACCTAAGATATCGTATCATGAACTGTGGGACGAAATTGATATTGGTAGTTTCAAGAAAATTATTCAAGAAAATAATCAAATAATTGCCGCTGTGATACTAGAACCTATACTCCAAGGGGCAGGGGGCATGAGAATATATCATCCGCAGTATCTCAAAAGAGTCCGTGAGCTATGTGACGAATATCAAGTTTTGTTGATTCTAGATGAAATTGCGACTGGTTTTGGTCGAACTGGTAAATTATTTGCTTATGAACATGCGAGCATTTGCCCTGATATTCTTTGTTTAGGGAAGGCAATCACTGGTGGTTATTTAACACTTTCTGCTGTTTTGACAACAAGAGATGTAGCTGACACAATAAGCACCGGACAACCTGGATGTTTTATGCATGGACCCACTTTTATGGGAAATCCCCTTGCTTGCCAAGTTGCCAATAAAAATTTGCAGATATTGGAAAAAGGCGAGTGGAAAAGACAGGTACATGATATCGAAAAACAACTAAAAGACGAGCTTTTACCATTAAAAGTCATTGGGTGCGAAAACATAAAAGATATTAGAGTTTTAGGTAGTATTGGGGTGGTCGAATTAAATTTTTCAGTTGACATGATGTCAGTTCAACGCCAATTTGTTGAATTGGGTGTTTGGGTTCGACCCTTTGGAAGGTTGATTTATATTATGCCTCCTTACATTATCTCTAGAGAAGATCTAAGTACACTCATCAACGCTGTGAAAACTGTTGTAGGAAGTTCTTAATAGATACGTCTCGTAAGAAATAAAATCTTCAAATATTAATTTAGCTTAATTATACTTCTCGATTTTAAATACAAATCGAGAAGTTCGGTCATAACGGGCTGTCAAACTCGGTCTTAATTTTATATCCGAAGTACGAATAAAAAAATTGCAATATTTATAAATACGTAAATAATTGTTTTTAGATTTTTGAAATGAAGTGGACTCTTCAGATGTATAAACATGAAGGCAACTAATATGACACTGAGTAAGCTAGAAGAGTCGTATCCTGAAGGGATTTACCGGCAGAAGCGAATGTTTTCTTTCATGTTTTCAAAAACGATTCCTCCATTACCGACAAATGAAGAACGCAAAATTTATCCAGAACAGACCGCAAATTGGGTATCTAAAGTATTCTTCTGGTGGTTAAACCCTATAATGCTTGTTGGCTATAAACGGACTTTACAACCTGAAGACTTGTTCTTTTTATCTGAAGAGATGACTGTACAAGACATGACCAAGCGATTCATATCAAGATTTGAAAGCTCATACAAGAAACATATATTCAAGGAAGGTAGAAAAGGAAGGACTAAAAACATATTAGTTGGTCCGAATGACAAAAGTTTAAAGTCAATGAAATATCTTTGCGCACAATCTTTATTGCTAGTTTTCTGGAAACCCTTTTTACTATCATGCATCTTCATGGGATTAGCAAGTATTGGGAATGCTTTAAATCCATTACTATCTAGGAGCTTAATTAATTATGTTGAAAAGAAGGCACTTGGAATTGAGAAATCGAGAGGAGAAGGAATTGGATATGCTGTTGGAACGGCTGCGATATTATGTTTGAGTGGTATGCTTCAGAATCATAGTATCCAAAAGGCTATGGTAGTTGGAGCAAAAGGGAAAGCAGTTTTGACGAATGCCATTATACAAAAATCTTTTAAGTTGAGTCATAAATCAAAGCATGAATTTCCATCAGGTAAAACTACCTCTATGTTGGGTGCCGATTTAGCTCGGATAGATCTTGCTATAGGCTATTTACCCGTATTGTTGACCTTTCCAATACCAGTGGTTATTGCAATTGTTATACTAATTACGAATATTGGAGTCTCTGCACTTGTAGGGGTTGCACTTTTGATAATATTTGTTTTGATGTTAACTTACTGTACAGGTAAATTGGTAAGTTTTAGAAGAAAGGCAAACAAATTCACAGATAAAAGGGTTAATTATATTCAAGAAGCGCTATACAACTTGAGAATGATTAAGTTTTATTGTTGGGAGTTGCCTTATTTTGACAGAATTGTTGAAACTAGACGAAACGAAATGAAACTAATTTTCAAAATGCAGGCTCTAGCAAATCTTGTAATGGCTGGAGCTATGTCATTTACAACAATATCATCGATGGTAGCATTTCTTGTCCTTTATGCCATTAAAAAAAAAGATCGAAGTCCAGGCGATATTTTTTCTTCACTTTCGTTGTTTAATATCCTAGCCCAACAAGTATATTTGCTTCCATTAGTTCTATCTACTTGTGCAGATGCATTCGTTTCTTCTTCAAGAGTTAATGAATATTTACTTTGTGAAGAGGAAAGAGAGACGGTGAATTCGTATATAATGGAAGGATCAGAAAAACTGGAAATGCAGAAAAACAACGAAGCGATTAGTATTCAAAATGGGGAATTTATTTGGGAAACATTTTACGATACTACCACCAATGAGCAAATCATAGAAGATTTAGAAGAAAAAGATATGGATTATAGCAGTAACAGTTTCGAGCATAACGAAAAGAAGGTGGATTTTAGTGGATTTCGTAATATCAACTTGTCTATCCGGGAAGGTGAATTTATTGTAATCACAGGCTCGATTGGATCGGGGAAGACTTCATTTTTAAAGGCAATTTCAGGGTTTATGAATCGTAAGTCAGGTAGCGTAAAGGTCAATGGATCTCTATTGTTTTGTGGTTATCCTTGGATTCAGAACACGACACTCCAAGAAAATATTTTATTTGGATCAGAATTTGATTTGGACAAATATCAGAGAGTTGTTGAATCTTGTTCATTAGATAAAGATTTTGATTCTTTTGCGGCAGGCGATAAAACTGAAATCGGGGAGAGGGGTATTACATTATCAGGTGGTCAAAAGGCCAGGGTTAATTTAGCAAGAGCTGTTTATGCTGATAGAGATGTCATATTGATGGACGATGTTTTAAGTGCGGTAGATGCTAAAGTTGGTAAAGATATAATGAATAATTGCATACTTAAAATTTTGAAGGACAAGACAAGGATTCTAGCAACACACCAACTTTCACTCATTAGGTCGGCCGATAGAATAATATTTTTGAATCCTAATGGCACTTTTGAATTTGGTTCATTTAAAGAACTCTTAGGGAAGAGCTTACATTTTTGCCAATTAATGGAATATAATAACAATAGTTCTGATGAGAAATCATTGAATGAGCAACATGAAGATGAAGAGATAAAAAAGATAATTACATCTAGATTTGCAAAAGGAGTGGAACCTAGAAATGATGGTAAATTGATAGAGAAGGAAGATAGAGCTGTTAACAAGCTTGATATTAAGCTTTATAAAAATTATATAGCTCTTGGGTCGGGGTTTTTCACTGTTACTGGATGGTGTTTGTTTTACCTATCCAATACAATATTTGCAACCTTTTCGCAATTATTTTCTAATGTGTGGTTATCGTTCTGGGTTGACCAGAAATTTGGTAATAAACCTGCTGGGTTTTATATTGGCATTTACGTTATGTTTTGCATACTAACAGTTGTTTTCGTAATCAATGAATTATTAAGTCTCGTTTATTTGATAAACACAGCTTCATTAAAGTTACATATAAAGGGTATCAAGAATGTTTTACATACACCAATGTCATTTTTGGACACAACCCCGATTGGAAGAGTTTTGAATAGATTTTCTCGTGATACAGAGGTATTAGATAATGAGATTGGGAATCAATTAAGAATTACAAGTTATACACTTTCTTCTATCATTGGAGTTGTTATATTGTGCATTGTGTATTTACCATGGTTCGCAATTGCCCTTCCATTTTTGGGAATTATATTTGCATATTTAATAAGCTTTTATCAAGCTTCTTCTCGAGAAGTTAAAAGAATCGAAGCTGTACAACGTTCATTTGTTTATAGT
The DNA here is from genome assembly GCA_030583545.1 of Debaryomyces maramus. Taxonomy (NCBI): domain Eukaryota; kingdom Fungi; phylum Ascomycota; class Pichiomycetes; order Serinales; family Debaryomycetaceae; genus Debaryomyces; species Debaryomyces maramus. The sequence continues at coordinate 195,196 of JAJMIL010000010.1, read as the reverse complement.
ATTTTTGGCGAAATCTTAAGTGGAATGGACACAATTAAGATATACAGTGTTGAAGAATCATTTAAAATGCGAATGAACCATCTGATAGACAAGATGAATGAAGCATACTTTATAAGCATTACGAATCAAAGATGGCTAGGTCTTCACCTAACTTTAATAGCGGCAGTTTTCGCACTTATTATTGCTATACTATGTGTTGAATCCGTTTTCAATATCAATGCTTCATCGGTTGGGTTATTATTGTCATATATATTGCAAATGACAACCCAATTAGTGCAGTTAATGAGGTCAATTACGAGGGTCGAAAATGAAATGAATTCAATGGAACGAATGAGTACTTATGCGAATGACTTGATACAAGAAGCTCCGTATGTAATTCTGGAAACTACTCCTATAGAAAATTGGCCAAACAAAGGTGAGATACGCTTTGAGAATGTTTCGATGCAATATAGAAAAGGCTTGCCACTAGTGTTGAATGGGTTGGACTTTGAAATTAAATCGAATGAAAAAATAGGTATCTGTGGGAGAACCGGCGCTGGTAAATCTTCAATAATGTCATGCTTATATAGACTTACGGAATTGAAAGAAGGAAACATTATTATTGATGGTATAGATATATCAACATTAGGATTACGGGATTTAAGATCAAGAATGTCAATCATTCCTCAGGATCCAGTATTGTTTACAGGTACTGTCAGGCGCAATTTAGATCCATTTAACGAAAATGAAGATGATACATTGTTGGATGCTTTACAAAATGTCGGATTAGTGAATGCTTTCGAGAAGGAGATTTTGCAACTGAATTCCAACAGTGACTTTAATAAGTTCAGCTTGAACCATGTTGTGGAAGAAGATGGGATTAACTATTCTCTAGGTGAAAAGCAGTTAATTTCATTTGCAAGGGCTCTAGTAAGGAATAGTAAAATACTTATATTAGATGAAGCTACATCCTCTGTTGACTACGAAACGGATGCAAAAATTCAGCATACAATTTCAAGCAATTTCGCAGATTGTACTATATTGTGTATTGCTCATAGATTGAAAACAATACTCAATTACGATAAAGTTATGGTACTTGATCACGGAAAGGTTATAGAATTCGATAAACCTTTCGAATTATTTAAACAGAATGGCATATTTAGAGAGATGTGCGACAAATCTCAAATAACGAAGAATGATTTTGGGCAATTAAATGGAAACATATAGAAGTCATAATATTATTTAATATTTTTTTTTGTATTGGGATATACTGTAAATTTATATACAAATGAGCTAAAACACTATCATATATATTCGTATATGTAGATGTATAGTATCTATAATAATGTTTGACCTAAAGCACATCTACCAATTGCACATGCAGCACTAACAGTGTCCAAAACATGATTATCATTTTCACCTAATAATGGATTTGTTTCAACAATATCCATGGAAGATAACAATCCAGTTTCTGCAACTGCTTCGGCTACAAATAAACCCTCTCTTAATGTCAAGCCTCCTTCAACTCTTGTACCAGTAGCAGGAACGAAGGAAGGATCGATTGCATCCACATCATACGATAAATGGATTGGATATTCCCTCTTTGGATTAACCTTATCTAATGCCATTTCAACAACTTTACCGATACCATATTTATCAATATGATGCATTGAGAAAGCAGCGATATTGTTTTCTTTTAAGATACGCTTCTCGCCTTCATCAACGTCTCTTAACCCAATATAAGCAATTTTATTTGCCTTTAATAATTGTGGAACCCAATCAAACTCTTTTGGATACGATTCCTTATCCAAGCCCATGACAAAAGACAATGGACAGCCATGCAAATTTCCCAGATCTGTAGTCTTTGGGGTGTTTATGTCTGCATGTGCATCAATCCATAAGATACATGTATTTGGGTCATGGGCCAACATCGCACTTACCGTTGCAGTACCAATAGAATGGTCACCTCCGACAGTTATAGGTAACCTGCCGCTATCAGCGACAGATTTCACACTATTATGCAATTTTTCACAGCATTCACTGACAATTTTGGTATTCTTGATTCCATATTCGTCTTTATTATCGGTCTTACTTTTTTCATAGTTGGTGTTTGCCAATGGCGATTCCAACGCAACATCCCAACCCAATGATTGGATTTGTTCTTGGAATCCAGCCTTTAATATATATTCAGGCCCTAATTCCACACCTCCTTTTGGTTGTCCTCCTGAAAATGGTGCTGTTACAATGGTAGCTTGTTTCTTTGGATGATATTTGTATTCAACTAGATCGTTAGCATTGACATCAAATGCATCAAAATTGTGATAAAAAGTACTTACTAGACATTATTTTAAATATTTTATACTTTGATTTGGTATGGTTTTTAAATACATGTAAATAGAGGATATTTCGTGCTTTATATAGTTTACACTTCAGGATATGGGTCTGTTAGTAAAGTACAATTAATACCGACAAGAAGCATCATCACCACATCTAGGATTTTATTTGAGAAGGTAAGACCGATTTTTGAGTGCTCGCGGTTGTATTCTATTTTGGTAAATTGAGAAATGGATTTATTATGGTGCAGAAAAAATTAACCAGAGACGAACGGCAGTTCTTTGAATTAGGGTTCGTTCTCCGACAATATCAAGAATGATTTGAAGAGCAGAATTACAGAACGCAACTTTAGTATTTCTTCCACGTCTCAGGTGATGATTTAAAACTTATCGGTAGCTTCTTAGAGCGAGTATGGTCTAGTATTTACCAGTAGACGCAGGTGGTGTTTTAGTGTCACCGGAGTTCTTCCAGGCTTAATCAGATATACCCTTTTTAAATTACAATTTAACATTCGAAACAGCAGAATGACATACATTTGTAGAGGGATAATCAGACTTGTAAGACAACTAAAGTTGTAAACTCGGATAGAACTCAGTGTAAAATCGAATTGTAATAAGCAAGAACCTGTATATAGTGTGGCATAATATCTCATCGGATTACACGTGTAATAATACATCCCTGGAACACAATCACTTTAAGCGAATGGTCAGCTATAAACAAGCCATAGTCCATAAGCCCTACACGTGTATGGGAGACAAATATTCAAACAGACTGTTTCGTGTCAGGTATTCGACTTATAAGTAGAGATTATAGCTTGGAAACATAGAGAATAGACACTATACCAAACCTAAAAAACATCATTCGCTTCCTTAAATTGACACAGCATGAAGTTTGGTAAAACGCTTATTAGCCATCAGATACCAGAATGGTCAATTTTTTATATGAATTATAAGAACTTGAAAAAAACCATCAAAAATATCGACCGGGCACTCAATTATGAAACAGAACAAGTTCCCGAATTAATATCTAACGTTCTTTCAGAGTTCTTCTTCGAATTAGATCGTGAAATAGAAAAAGTTGATGCATTTTATAACAATAAGTATAAGGAATATTGCCGCCGGTTAGAGAGAATCATTGCAGTTTTAGGATTCAATGGTGGTAAGATTACACATCAGATTGAATCTAATGACGAATTGGATGAGATTATTTCAATTTTGCTTGAATTAAGAACTATTTATCGTAATTTGAAATGGTTTGGTGAGTTGAATCATAAAGGATTCATTAAAATTTTGAAAAAGTTAGACAAAAAGTTAGTTTATTTACAAAAAACGTCTAATAATCACTTATCTTCCAGCGAAGAGATAATAAAATTGCCGAATTACAATAAAGAAAATTATTTATCGACTAGGGTGAACGCATTACCGTTTGCAAATGAAGCTGAGTTACTCGGCGGTTTGGACGTCATCAATAATATACTAAACGAATTGGGTGATATTCAAATTGATAATGATAACTTAGTTAAAAAATTTGACTTTTTGAAAGTTGGTAATAGACGGTACTCATTTGATCAAGAGTTCTTAGAGCATTTCTATGATTTAATCGAGAAAGATGATTCTTTAAATCTTTGTTGTGAGTTTGAGAAAATCCCTCAAGATAAGATAAACCTGAAGTTCTTAATTTCTTTGTTAAGTAAATCATGCTTAACAAATTCAATTAAGTGTATCGATTCTTTGATAAGTATTTTAATCGATTTTAATCAATCTCAAAACTTGCCATTCATAAATTCTTTGTTTGATCAGTATGATATTAGTGGTCGTAATTTCTTCCATCAGTTTGTTGTTAGTTTAGGAAAAACACAGGTTGTCGAAGAAAACAAAGCTACTCTGATGATTCCTGGTGAGTCAACGAAGTTGAAAAGATTTTATGGGAATAAAGGAGGGCCTGATGGTATTCAGTTGAATCCCATTAAGGCTGATGGTATCAAGTATATCTTGAATAAAATTGATAGTCAAAACTTGGAATTAAAAAAATTACTAATTGCGAAAGATAGTTACTACAGAACCCCATTACACTATTCTGCTCAGTATGGACTTAAAAATATCACTATGCTACTCTTGGAGTATTTATACAAGTGGGAATTAATTAATCAAGATATATCGATCGATAACTTGGAATTTTGGGGAGATCAAGAAGGATTAACACCAATCCATTTATCTATTATTGGTAAACATCCAAAGACCACTGATAACTTGATTATTTACAGTCACACGCAACAGTTGAAGTGTCATAATTTACTATTATTGGCAGTTAGATTAAATAGTCAGGAAATATTGCAAACTTTACTTCAAAAAGGTAAGATTGATATTGACTACACTGATTTGCAACATAATAATGAAACGGCTCTTTACATTGCTTCAAAGTTGAATTATACAAATATGGTAGAATTTTTACTAAAGGAGAATGCAAATACAGAGATTGGAGAGTTTATTTTTGGCTGGACACCAATTTTTATTGCAGCTTCGGAAGGTTATAAGGAAATTGTTAGGCTTTTGATTGAAAATAATTGTACAATTGATTCAGCAGATGACTCGGGATGGCTTCCAATGGAGCATGCAAGTTTGAGAGGTCACTTGGAGGTTGCAGACTTATTAAAGCCTGAAGATGAGCGATTATTGCTTCATGACATATATAATCCATCAAATAACATGAGCAGATTATCGAATAGTGCCTTAAAAAGCCCCAGTATCTATTCTAACAACTCTAAGGAAGAATTATTATTATCTACTTCAAGTATTGATAAGCTCCCCGAATCAAATAAAATGGCTGTTAACGAAGTTTTCAAGCAATTAAAACAATTGGACTCAAACGGATCAACATCTTCAAATGCAAGATCTAAGTCACCATCGAATAGGAAACGTTTTAAACCAATTAAATCGTTCGGCCATCGTTATTTGAGTACGGGAGAATCGTTGCTCTTGATTACATTGGGAACTACGGACTTAAGAGATAATGAGTTACCTATTGAGTTAAATAAAATATCCATGGCAAAAACTTTTTTTACAGAGTTAGATACGGCTTTATCATTACGTATTACATGTCGTAATAAAAATGATTTTCAGAACGGTTTAATTGAACCTCCTGTTGTTGTTGATTTACCGTTGGAGGATCACCATGGTAGTGCTACAGACCCGATAACATTCAAGTTAACAAACAATTTAGTACCTGAAGATGTGATAATTTCATTTGATATTATTCCGACTTATCTGTATCCAGCTAACAAAGATTTAAACACAATAAATCCAAATAAGAAGGGCAGTACAGTTTTAGGTAGGGGAATTGCTCTATTAGGCAATGCATATACCAAGGTTGGACCCAACTTGAGATCACTAAATAATAAAATTACAGTTCCTATTATCGAATCTACTTCATTAGATTTGTTAGGTAAACTTAGATTTGAATATCTATGTGTTAAATCATTTGATCATCCTGCTATTAATATTAATAGAAGTGACACTTACTGGAAGCAACTAGTCTCGACTAGAGTTATTGGCCATAGAGGTTTAGGCAAGAATGTGAGCAACAGAAATTCATTGCAATTGGGTGAAAATACTGTTGAATCTTTTATTGCAGCAGCATCTTTGGGCGCTTCTTACGTTGAATTTGATGTGCAGCTAACAAAAGATTTCACAGCGGTTATTTATCATGATTTTACTGTTGCAGAATCAGGAGTTGATATTCCTATGCATTCTTTAACAGCTGAACAGTTCTTAGGATTAAATGATAATGAAGAGCACCACATAAAAAAGGAGAGAAACAAAAAGTCCATCAAAATTGATGCTCCTAACAAAAATTCACATTATTCATTAGATGATGAAATCTTAGGTAAGGTCAATAGACCTAGATCAATGTCAACTTACTCTTCTGCGCCTGATTTTAAGAAAATGGGTAGCAGGGATAATTTAGATGAATCGGAAGATGAGCTCGATAAGGAAGTGAAGGACCAAATTAATAAGCGAATGAAGTTGACAAAGACATGGAAAGATAAAGGGTTCAAGGGTAATGCTCGTGGTTTATCAATTGCTTCGAATTTTGTGACATTAAAGGAATTATTTAAAAAGTTACCTAAGAATGTTGGATTTAATATTGAATTAAAGTACCCTATGTTAGATGAAGCAGAGCATGAGAGTATGGGTGAGATAGGTTATGACTTGAATTTTTACGTTGACACTATTTTAAAAGTTGTTTTCGATGAAAATACGACAGGAAGAGATATTTTATTTTCCTCTTTCCATCCAGATATCTGCTTGTTGTTGTCTTTAAAGCAACCAACTATGCCAATTTTATACTTGACCGAAGCAGGAACAAATGTTATGGCTGATATCAGAGCATCCTCCTTGCAAAATGCGATTAGATTTGCGAAGAAGTGGAATTTATTAGGTATAGTTAGTGCAGCTGCAACCTTAGTTAAAACACCAAGATTGGCTCAGGTTGTAAAATCGTCTGGTTTAGTCTGCGTTACGTACGGAGTTCAGAACAATTCGCCAGAATTTGCTAAAATTCAAATGAAAGCTGGTGTTGATGCTGTGATTGCTGATAGTGTTTTAGCTGTTAGAGAAGGGTTAAGAAAAGATCAAGAAGCTTTGAAGGAATTAGAAGACTCATCGTTAAGTGAGTAGTAGATGCCAATTTCTAGCTTATATATTTTTGTAGTACGATCTAAATTTTGCTTTTGTGTTCGAATTATACGCACCTTAACGATAGGTAGGTTTAATAGTTATTTTTAATTAAGCTATAGAATCATATTAAATTATTGATCTATTTTGCAATGACAGGAAAGGACAAAGTGGAAGAGCCTTCTTCATTACACCAGGTAAATTCAAATATGAAGAAAACACCGGCGAATTCTGGAATAAATGCTGTTCATGTAAATTCAGCAAGAGAAATGGTTCAGCTTCATACGAGAGGACGAAAACCACCAAATGCACAAAGCACAGCTGAAAATTCAGCCAGCAGCATGCCCAGACCTCGCTCCAAACCTCTTATGAACTCATCATTTCCGAATACAAGTTCGAATATATCAATTCCTGCCAAATCCCACGAAGGGAATTGTCAGAATCCACAGTGTGAACATTGCGGCCAAGTGATTATCCCATCTCCTAAATCTTCATTTCCTATTCAAGATCAACCCTCTATAACTATAAACAATTGGAGTATATTTACTATAAAACGTCCGATACTAAATTCGGTCGAGCTAGATAACTTGAATGATCTGAGATTTGAGTTTCCGTTACCAGAAATGATTTTTGGTAATAACCTAGTCAAAATACTAAATGAAAAGGATGGGTCTTTTATAGAATTTAATGCATTAGACGCATTAGATTCATTGGATCCGGATTGCAAATTAAAAGTAAGTTATCACAAGGAATGGTTAGATTCAAGACGTTCGCCTTCTACGGCTTCATCATCGGAGATAATAGATAAATCAGAGAAGGCATCAAAAGAAAACAGCAACAAAGATTTGAAAAAATTAACAGATTCCGAATCTTTGAAGCCGTATGATTGGACATACTCAACTAATTATAAAGGTACGACCAAAAATATGCATTTTAAGCCGACGGAGCAGAAGATTCCAATAGATAAGCTCTTAAAGCCAGATCCAATTCTATTTTTTGACGAGCTGATTTTGTTTGAAGATGAATTAGGTGATAACGGTATTTCAATGTTGTCTACAAAAATAAGAGTTATGCCATCATGTCTATTGTTGTTGTGCAGATTTTCCCTAAGAATTGATAACGTTATTTTCAGAATTAGAGATACCAGGGTTTACATTGATTTTGAAACTAGTCAAGTTTTGCGAGAATATAAGGAACAGGAATGTGCTTATAGCGAAGTATTGAAAAAGATTAATACGAAAAATAGTAATGATCCAAAGAAATTATTAAGAGACACAAATTGGGTATCGCAAGCCATTCCGGTACAGCAATGTATAATCGAATCAAGCGTACTTGATTAAAACTGGTTAGTTTTGTATAACATAGATACATATTTATACTAGTAATGCATTTTTAAGTATAAGTCGTACGCGAACCATTTTCTAAAATTTATTCACCGAATTTTTCAGTAGTTCAAGACATAGTTAACCACTCATAATTAAAGAAAGATATACTAAAGGGCTTAAAGGGATGTTTAGGAAATCGCATACATTGGCTAATCAAACGATACTTTTAGCGAGAAGAGCTTTACACGAGGTACCAACTTTGAAGAGCCAAGATCATTTCTTACAGCATGGTATTGAAGGTTTATATTCACCTAAAGGGTTTAAGTCAGCTTGGTTGGACTACCAAAAATATTTAACATTAAACTTAACATTACAAACAAATGGGACAGAGAATGAATTAAGAACCCCATATCAAATTTTATTGCAAACAGCAAAACAGACTACTGAACAGCATACTTATCATTTTGCGTCCCAAACACACAATAATCATTTTTGTTTCGAGCAGTTAACTAATAAAACTGAGGCTCAAAAGACAAAGCCTTCAAGATTTTTATTAGAGAGACTAGCTGACCAAGATTTTGCTAACATAGAGTCTTTTCGTGATCAATTTTTGTTGGTAGCTGATTCCTCATTTGGCCAAGGATGGGTGTTCTTAGTAGAATTACCTGATAAATCAGTTAAAATTTTGAAGTGTGGTAACGATGGCTCACCTTATTATTATGGTAAAAACCAATCTTTGGATTTAAATGGTGGCATTGATGAGGGAAGCTTTGAATATTTGAATAAATTAAAACAATTAGCTTCCAAGCAAGAGAGGGATTTTAGTTTACCATTATTAGGTATTAATTGTTGGGATACTGCATTTGCGGAAGATTATGGAGTCACTGGAAAAGCGGAATACTTAACAAATTTCTGGAACTGTATTAATTGGGATGTTGTTAATAAAAGATTGTTCCAAATATGAAAATAGATCACTTAATTTGTAGCATGTATATAGTTTAACAATAAACGAATTAGTCTTCGCTAACTTCATCGAGAATCAATTCATTAAGATCCATCATCAATAAATCTTCAATCTTCGAATTCTTGAGTGTATTTGTATTTACTATCAGTTGATACGTTGATAATTTCTGGGAGATTTTTTCACAATCATTCATAATTTTCCGCAATGTTTTATCTTGATACCAATCTATGGGAAGACTTAGGATGAAACCTGGTAAAAAATCACATATTATCGAAAGATATGCCCATTGGTCGACTAATGATGTAAATTTGTTAAAAATATCATCTTCAGTATCATCCGTAAAATTCTTGATTTGGGATTCTTTCATATTAATTAACTCCTGGTGTTGGGATTGTACATCTATACTAATATCATTTAACAGTTTCAATTTAGGTTGAAGATCTTGAACGATCATTTTAGAAATTGACTCATTCAAGCCATCCAATTTTTGCATATTAGAATTAGCCATAAAATACTCCTTCATTAATTTGTTAATGTTTGCATTCGAATGAACTTCAGAGCTTGAATACAATGAAGACAAATTATGTGACATATTTAATTCCGTTGTAGTAACCCCAGTATCTAAATGATGGATTGATCGTAATATAGGAAGGGATATTTGTAAGTAATTATTTAGCAACATATTTGTCTTAAAAGTGTCAATTTGAAGGTGATAAAACTGTCGTATGCTTCTTAGCTTTGTTATTTCATCATCGGCAGAATCATGTATGAAGGGTATCTTATCGAGTTTATTGTTAACAAATTCTAGATATTGTTGTTCAATCCTATCATCAGCATGCTTATTCAAATACTTACGTTTATCTAAGTAAGTTAGCTTGTTTAATTTGTGACAAAATTCCTGGTATAATTCATAATATTTTGTTTCTAATTCTAAAGTATTATGATTACTAGAGAACTTAACCTGATTTTCGTTAATGTCTGGGATACCATAATGATGGTCCAAGATTGAAGTAGAGTTCAAGAGTGAATCACATGCTCTGGTCAATTCGTTGGTCATATTTACTATATAAGCTAAAAAAAGCCTGAACCTAATATGTGTTTTCCATATCGCACCTTTAAAATAAAGTTCCCTCGAATCCCATGTTGATAATTTCAATAAGAATAACCCAATACTATTAATGTCAGATACTTCACTTGACCTTGTAAAGAATAAATTGCTAGCAATAGCTGCATCGGGAGTTTATTTAAACTTTACACCGAAACGTCTACAAGAAAATCATAATGTATTAAATCAATTTTTAGAAGTCAATGCAGAGTCTATTGACACGGTCGAATTATTTAATTTATACGAACTTCAATTTTACTTATCATTGATGACGAATCATGACGTTGAATCCAAAGCATGTCTTGATAGATTAATCGATCAATTTGGCTCTGCAAAATCACAAAGAATCAAATTATTACAATCTATATATGTTGAAGCTATGGGAGATAACCTGTCAGCTATGAAAATATTGGGCCAAAGTCCCGATGAAGTAAGATTGTCCAGAAGACTTGTTACATTTAGTAGAAAGCCTGCTAATAGCGAAGAATATATTGCGAGTTTAAACTACTATCTTGATTTACAGCCATCCGATTTGATTACTTGGGCTGAATTGGCAGAAGAATACAAGAAAGTAGGCCACTATGATAAGGGAATACATTGTTTACAAGAAATTTTATTGCAAGAACCATTCGCCTATAATATTTTCTATGAGGTTGGATTATATTACTATTACAGCTTTTTGCAGGATTTTAGCAAACTACCAGATAAAAAGGATAAATTGTTAGAATCGATGGCAATACTTATTAATTCAAGAAACAATTACTTAAGATCCATTGAAATGTGCGACAGCTATAACAAAAGTTGGATTGGTGTTTATTTAATTGTCGAATCAGATCTCAATCAAATACTTCGAACAAAATTGAAGGATAATAAAAAGGTTAGTACATACTTGGAAGAGAATTCTAGTTTGAGAACATTAGCAAAGCAGAAGGTTATGCAATTGAACGATCTCAAAAATGAAGAGGAGTTAAAAAAGTTCTTAAGGGTTCATAAGTAATCATTAAATACAGTTTTCCCAATTAATGTCCAAAGGCAATCTTCGATGGATTTGTTTTGATATTTACACTCTACATGCACACATTTTTAAACATTCATATATTCACATAAACTAAACTAAAGTTCAATCAACTTATATATTAATGAACGTAATAATTTTCTTCACCGAACCGAATTAATCCAGATTAATGTCGAACTCTTCAGTTACTTCTTTTCTGATCCACAAGTACACTTTTCACACTTGCAGTCAGGACCACACTTGCATCCTTCTTCGCTTTGTAAAATAATCTTTTGAGAAATAGCAGCCATTTTTAAATATTAATATTGAATAATGATAATAAAATATAAGAGAGATATATGAGGAAATGGGTCTTTTTATATTGTGCGATGCGTGAAATTCGCTACATCAAAAATTCGCAAAAGTATCGCATTCTGATACCTAGCGAATTTAGCTCAAAAGATGGAGTTCTTTTGTACATAATTATCATAGATCTTAGTAATCATAGTAAATCCATGGAAGATAGTAGGTTGCTTTAGAAGCCCTTGTGGCAATTCTTTTCAAACGGTACACAAGCTATTCTTGTGTTAGGGACATTCATTCCTTTGGTCATTCGTAAATTTATTACCACAATAAAGCAATGACTTCCTGTATTTTGAAGCCGATCTCCATTTCACGAAAATAAATCTTACAAGTAGACAGTAAATAAGGTTCTATTATATATTATATATACACAACGAAAATGCAATTGTTTTTAACATTTATAAAGTATGAAGCCAAAATAAAGTATATTGTTAAGTCTAATCAAGAATGCTTTTAAAATTCACCTTTATAATTTAAATCGTCTCTGGATAAAACTTCATCTAATATTCCTGAGGATGCAGCAACCAAACCCAAGAAAGGTCTTGAAGGATCTAAGACCTTTGATAAATATTCAGGATGATACTGAGTACCGCAGAAAAATTTATGGTCCTTTAATTCGAACAATTCCATTCTCTTTCCTGTTTCGTCTTTACCGATAAATTTCAAGCCCTTGGCTTCTATATCTTCTATTAATTTTGGATTCACTTCGTATCTGTGTCTATGTCTTTCTAAAACAGAGTCTGCACCACCGTACAATTTTCTTAATTTGGACCACTCAGAATTTTCAGAGAACTTAGTGGAATGAATTCCTAATCTCATAGTACCACCTAATTTGACTTGGTCAACATCAGGCATGTAAACTACGGAAGCAGTACTTTCTTCGACCGTAGCATCAAATTCCATTGAAGTTGAGTTAGTGTGGCCCAAGACGTCCCTAACGAATTCGATGACTGCAATTTGTAAACCTAAGCAAACACCTAAGTATGGGACGTTGTTTTCTCTGGCATACTTCGCAGCGGCGACCATACCCTCAATACCACGGTTTCCGAAACCACCTGGAACCAAAATACCATCGGCTTGACAAACATAGTGCCATGCCTTATGATATTTGGCCAAATCAGACTCTTGGGACTTTTCTTCTAAGTCACTAGATTCAACCCATTCGATCTTTAATTTTCTATTACAGCTCATGGATGAATGTTCCAAAGCCTTTATGACAGATAAATAAGAATCTCTTAAGTTGGTGTACTTACCGACTAAAGCAATAGTAACAGTCTCAAATGACTTATCGTGTCTAGAAGTCAATTGCCTCCATCTTGTCAATAAGTGCTCCCCTTTAGTCAACGCATCAGCAGATAATTTATTTCCGTCTAAAGCTAATTTCTTTGTCAAAAATTTCATCATTCTCAGTTCTTTTAATAATAATGGAACGTGATAAGTTGAAGAGACATCATGGACAGCAATAACTTGCTCTGGCCCAACATGACAAAACATACCAATTTTTTCAATGGTAGCAACTTCTAATTCTTCTTGACATCTACAAGCAATCATATCAGGGGTTAAACCTAATGATCTCAAGTCTTTAATGGCAGCTTGAGTTGGCTTTGTCTTTTGTTCGCCATGAATAACAGGAACCAATGAAACATGAATTAAGGCGAAATTATCAACACCAACCCTAAATTGGAATTGTCTTAATGCCTCAACGAAAGGCGCACTTTCAATATCACCAACAGTTCCACCTAATTCGATAATACAAATTTCAGGTTCTAATCCTGAATCATCAACTGGGATAGTAGCAACTCTCTCTAACCAGTCTTGAATAGTACCAGTAACATGAGGAACAACTTGAACAGTCTTACCCAAATAGTCACCATTTCTTTCTTTTTCAATAACATGAGAATAGATTTTACCTGTCGTGATGTTATGGTCTCTAGTTAAAGTAGTGTTCAAGTATCTTTCATAATTACCTAAATCTAAGTCAACTTCACCACCGTCATTCAAAACAAAACATTCACCATGCTCTAAAGGAGACATAGTCCCAGCATCAATGTTCATATAAGGGTCAATCTTAATAGAGGTAACTCTATAACCCAATGTCTTAAACAACAATCCTGTAGACGATGCTAAAACACCTTTACCAATTCCTGAGATAACACCACCGGAGACAACGACGTATTTCATTTTGTTTAATTTAATTTAAAAGTTCCGTTACTTTATAGGCTTTACACTAGTAGAAAAGTAGGTATTATTTTGTTTATTAAGATGCTATAGATAAGCCCTCTTAAATGTTTTATTTAAGCGGGAGGGAAAGAGGTAAATCACTCCCTCTTACAATCGGGAAGCTTAGACCTTTTTATAATTGAGATGAGGCCAAAAAAAAAAAAAATCGCGTTAAATTTCTAGATTGCCATATACGGAAGTATATGCAAATTTCTCTATGTTTGCTAAATTATACGTCTCTTCTACAGTAGCAATTGTAGATAGAAGAGATACCTTGATAAAGCATGCTTACATTTTATCTATGCCTTCTTCAATAAGTAGAAGAAAATAAGCTTCTCTTAAATATCACCTGAATAGTAAGAAAAGCTTATCAATGGGGCAAATTAGCGGAAATTAGGAAGTACCGAATGCACAAAATTGATATGTAAGGGAATATTTATTTAATATTTTGTATTATAATGCAACGCTAGTATGTATGATTATAGTCAGTATCAGACTATTTTTACTCCTCCTATTTGGGTTCCATCCTCGTTCATAAGAATTTGTGCTCTACCTTGTTTTATCAACACATTTTTTAGAACTTTTACTAGCAAGTTGTAATCAAGGTGTTTTAAATCCTCATCGACACCCGAATCTTCCAGTTTTGTTAGCTCGTAAATAGTTAGTACAGACCCCAACTGGCCACTTCTTTCAACGAAATCATATAAGAGAGTGCTCCATTCGACCAATGTCCTCCAGTATATTAGAAGTCCGTTTTCAGGTTGCTTTGGGTTGATGTAATCTGCCCTACGTAGTTTGTGTATGAGATGCTTGAAAATAATTGATTTGAATTCATCATTTACTATGCGATTAATTTTTCTGTTTTCGAATAATGGTGGAAGCTCATTGACATCTATGTCGTTCAATTGGGTATATAAGATAGCTCCCAGCAAGGACAAAGATGTTATCTTATAGTGTTGGCAATAAGCTAGTATTATTTCACACCATGACTCGAGTTGATTCTGTAATATGGTTAAATTTGGCTGCTTTGTATATAACGGCGGAAACGAATGAATTTTTGGGAACTCAAACGTTGTCGACATAGTAGTAATTAGTTGTTTGCAAGGGAATATGATTTTATATTAAGCATTTAGTTAATCTATAATCAGCTACTCACGTGCAACTTTTTCAACAACCATTCTCTACGGTGAAGACTTCTACAGTAAAAGCATTTCTACAAGTCAAACTTAAAAGCATCTTAAACCTTTTATTTTTTGTTTATTAACAATATCATCGCATAAGAAGCGGGTTTTATAAGAAACGCATCACTATAAAATCCACAACACTATAAACCGGAACTTAAAATTACAAAATGTTATTTATTTCTTCAAAATTAGTACTTGGGAATAATAAAGAGAAAGTAAATTTAAGCTTCAGCCATGTCTCTCAAACGACGAATGGTAGATCTAACGGTAGCAGCTGCGGCAGTAGAAACAGTGTAAGCACCACCAGCAACAGTCTTACGACAAGATTTACAAGTCCAGATACCAGCAGCACCTCTTTGGACAGTTCTCTTACCACAGAATGAACAATCGTATTTGGCATGTTGTTGGACTTCTAACTTCTTGGTTTGTCTTCTTAACGAAGAACCGTATCTGACACCGAATTTACCGGTAATACCAACCTTCTTAGTTCTCTTTGTCCTATAATTATGTTAGTATTGTGCTCCAATTAATGGCTTGCTCTATGCACCTTTCTACGCTGCACAGTCCATTCGTGTCCAATATAAGGAACATCTTGTCCACTGGAATACACTAAACTTTTGTAACCAAAAACGCTATCAAGTAATAGCACCATGGCCACAAAATATATGTTTACTGTAAACCTCATTCATTTCTACTTATTGGACTTTTAAAGTATCTCAAACTATTATTTCTTAAAGTCAAGATGTTCATATTCTCCTTCTGAAATTTTTCACTTGTATGATTACTTCACAGTATTTGACTTATGGCTGGCTTGTACAGGCTTTTCGAGCATCTCATTGAAATATCTTCCTTCTTTAAGGTAATGGAAACATACATTTTTAACTATATTTGTCTATGGCAATCGACTATAATAGTAGAAGAAAATATCGGTGAATAATTTATTTAGCTATACTGGTTGAATGAGGGTTGACTGTCCTCGTTAACTATGGCGTGTACCATGCTCAATAAATTTTCACTAAAAATTTTTCATTCAAATATTGACCCGATGAAAAATGGCAGCTGCTGTGACACCGAATATGAACGTGATCATAACAGAATTAGGTGTTCAGCCCTATATTCTTTTGTGACTTTTTTCCATTTAGGAAAATCGATTGATAACAGAAAGAGTTCCTATTTTAATTAGCTAACATAGTATTAACATTATATGAAAACATGATGTTAGGGTCTATCAAAGGAGACCAAATGGAGGATACAGAGAGGATTTCGTTTATGAAATTTCTCAAGTCAGATCCTGATGAAGACTCGAGTTGTATGATCACTTTTGTGGGCGGCTAAATCACAGGAGTAAGATTTTGAATACTAATATTGTTTAGATAACGTTGTTGGTGATGGCGATAATATGCCAGGATGTGGTCAGGAGAGTGATAATACTCTCTGGGGGGCTTTGAGGAATTCTGGAGAAATGCAGTCGCAATTTGACGGAACGCATGTTGGTGATAGGGACCACAAGACGGAGAATAACGAATTAGGAATAGGAAAGATAGAGAAGCTGCCGAGGTTACAGGAAAAGGAGGAGAGTTTTTTGGGCATTGGAAAGGTGGTGGATATCGAAGGCATAGAGATCCAGGAGAATAGAGGATCATCTCCGATACAGCCATACAGCGCGTACCCCAAGCGTAAGCTTTCGGGATCGTATCAGATTAATAAGAAACAGCGCTTCGATAATTATTCATACGACCAACTAGATCCAGTGCTACCCTGTGAAAGCAATAGATTCATGCAGGGGATGAGCGGTGAACAGCTAAAGAAACTAACATGCAACCCGAATAATGTGGCGAGCAGCGAGGACGATAATATGTATCTCGATGGTAGAAATACAATGGAAATGATTTACCTACTGCAAAACCAAAATAGAGGGTTTGAATTAAGCACACAAGTACCATCGGAAGGTGTATTTAAAAGTAAACCGCGGGAGTTCGAATCGGTCGGATCATTTTCGAAATTAGTCAATGAAGGTAACTACATCTTCGGGGAACCATTGAGAGATAACAACTACTTTGAGGATATGCAGAATCGAGTCGTTGCTCCAAGTATATTAAGTTCTTATTTGACAGAAAGCCTCGATTCAGAACTAGTATCTGATTGTGGAAAGGAGAACTTAGTGGATCCGCGAGTGATTTCCAATTTTATTCCTAGTTCAAGTGACGGACTTGCAGGCTCCAATAAATACTTCAATCAGTTTATTTCTCCCACTCCATCTAAGGTAAACATTGGTCGCCTGCGTCCCAACAGGTCAAATAAGACGAAATATACAGCCTTGCCCAACGATACTATAGATAATAACTATACGAAAGATTTACCATTGGCTAGCACAATTGACAAGAAGAGTCTTCATACATTACCAAAAAAATTTACAAATAATGTTTCCAATATCTCCGATCACCCACCGTCAGAAATTGAAATCCTTAATAGTGATGCATTTACAAGTAATTTGAATTTGAATTCTTCAAATAGAAATATAATAAATGAAATAAGTCAGGGGTCAATTACGGAAGCAAGCGACACAGACCGCACAGTTATCAGCATGAATGATCAATCAAGACCAGTCCATAAAACGAGACCGAAATTAAGTCAAAAATTATTGTATATTCATAATCTTTCTCGTTCAAGCAACTCCAAAGTTGATGAGACCGTAGCCTATCTTCATTACAAATTGAGGAGTTACGAGAACATGGCAGTTCTGACAAGAATCAGAAATATATTACAGAACCATCAATTGAATTTAATTGGCATATACAATCAGTTAGGTATACCTGAATTGTTAGTGCCCAAAAGAACAAACTGAATTGTGCATCATATAGAGTGACAGACTATATTATTAAATCTTGAAACAATGGAAATCTTTATACTTGCCAAAGATATGATCTATTAAATAGGAAAACATAACTAAATAGAGGAATCCTGAAATAGTATAGGAAGTAATATATTTTCTTTGTAGGTGTATTCCATTTACAAATTTGAATCAGATATTTCATGAAGGTGGGTTACGATCTCTAGGAAATAAATCGACTGCTTGCATTTCAACATCATCTTCTTCTTCCCCCTCGCCATTAATAAACGGGATTAATTGGTCCCCATTCGGAAAAACTGCAGGTTGTACTATTTGAGGTGCATTTTGAGGATCTTGATTATGCTGTTCAGGTGGTATTTGAATGCCTTGTTCTTGCATTTGGCGTTGAAGTAATCGCTGTTGATGATTGTTTCGTATTAATCTTTGAAAATGCTCTCTCATTTCTTGGGGATCCATATTACCTTCATTTAATTCTCTGAAAATTTCTCTATTTATCTCAGCCATTTCAGGGTTACCGGGTTCACCTCCTTGTAATACACCCAAGCCTCGCTGTCTTGCCCAAAGGTTCATTTCTTCATCATCCATATCATTCCCACCATTCATAAATCTTCTTCTTCTTTCGTGAAATAAAGCATGCATGTCTCCATGATCGATTAAATAAGACCTATCTTCCATTATTTGATTGAGGTGATTTCTTAACTGATTCACGCCATGTCCTGAAAAGACGCAGAACGAATTTTTTTGTTGTTCATTGAAGTCTGGAGGAGGATCACGACAATATTGTGTTATTTCTCTTCTTAAAAATGCTGAAATTCCTGTCAATGACAAATGGGTCAATTTGGGGCAATTTTTTAATAACAAATAAATTGGTCCAATAGTTAAATTAGTACAGTAAGATAAATGAACTCTTTCTAAACAATCCTGTTCCCCACGGCGTCTTACCAACTCTAGAATTCCACTATCTGATATTAAACTGCATTTAACTAACCCAATCCGTCTTAACTTTGGTAAATTTGCTAATTCAACTAACGTCCAATCCGTTAGTTGGGAGCAACATGCCAAATCAATATATTGGATTCTGTGACATGATCTCACTAAGGATGCAACACCAAAATCTGTAATTAATCCACAATGGCCTAGATGGATATAATGTAAGCTTCTGCCAAGTTGTGATAAAGCTCTCAAGGACGCATCTGTTATTTGCATACATTTGGATAATACAACATTTCTTAGTCTAGGCGCACAGATGACTAGTTTTTCAATCAACTTATCCGTTATAGCATTGCAGCCTGTTATATCAACGATTCTTAATTTTTCTAGGAAATACTCATTAGGTAGTAATTCGAATAATTTGTCAGTAATTCCTGCCGCATTACTTATTCTGAATTCTCTTAATTGTGATAAGTTCAAGAAGATTAATTTTAGGTACTTATCTGTCACATTAGGACAATTATGCAAATCTATTTCAACAAGCGATTTACAATTTTCATGCATAACCGCTATACTCTTGTCGGTAATATTTGTGCTGCCATTAAATTTTACTCTCTTTAGCATTGGACAAGATTTTAGTAAATGGAGAATAGCATCCTCCGAAACATCTCCACAACCAGGAGCGTACAACCCTTGCAAGCGAGGACAGCTATTTGCCAAAGCTGATACTATATCATCATGAATATTTGTCACTCCCGTTAAATCTATTGATTGTAATTTTTCACAGTCTTTTAATACAGCAGTTATCGGCTTGTAAGTTAATTTTGTACAGTTGACTAACGTCAATCTTTCTAGTTTAGGGCATCCTACGAATAAATTTAGCAAGTCATCATCAACCAATTTAGTCATAAAGGAGAGATTTAATCTTTTAATAAAAGATCGATAGTCCCAATGTGTAGATTCTTTAGGAACTTCCATAATTGCTTTAATCTTCTTAAATGATCCATCATGTTGCATGTTCGGTCTGAACCAAAGGATCTCTATAATTAAATCTGCAAATTCATGACATACAGTTAACAACGAGTATAGCTCTTTCCTTTCAAGATGGTGAAAAATCTGCAACAATATTTCCGTTGGTAAATTTAATAAAAGCGAATTCTTATAATTTAACTTTTGTATCTCGTTTCGATGTGTTGATGAAGAAAGTCGCCTTCGAATAATCGAGTTTCGTAGCTCTTTGTAATCACTGCTCGAATCATTATCCATCTGAAATTCGAAGTCTTGATTGACATTGGCATTGCTATTATTATTTTCATTATTATTAAAATAGTTGCTATTATTCTTACTCCTGGCCAACATTTGTGAAAAGGATGGTAAGGCTCTACCGTTATTGCTTGTAGTCCGTGATATGTCCGACTCTTCGATTATGCTATTTGGTGAACTCATTTTCTAGGTCCGATTTATATGGGGTTGAATATTCCGAGTTCCAAGGGAATATCACTATCCTAACTAAATGCAACTTTTGACGATAATCCTTTCAAGAAATTATTTAAAAATTCAATTAAAAGACCTAATTGACTTGCTTATACCTCCAATTGATGTGAATCAAACAAACGCCAATTTAGATGTCAGCGGTTAATATTAAAGCAAATCACACACCAACAAATAGAAGGATTGTTCGTAATTCTAAATAAGAATAAATACCACAGCTAATGATGCTCAATTTCAATACTAAGTAAAGACAAGTGTAAGCAGCAAAAACTTCGTTGTATTCTTTTAAGGATATTAATGCTATCTGGTTTATCCTACTGCAGTGGATATGTGATCGTACATTTGATTAACGCCATTAGATTACTTAGCTTTATATGCAGGCGTAGAATTTACTATTCATCCATTCACAATGAAAGAATTATAGAATATAGAATATAGAATATGGAATATTAATATATTAAATATTATGTATACAAGATATGAGTCGTAAATATATAGACATATATAAATAAAAAGTCCGCTTAATACCAGATATTAAAAATAAAAAGAAATGAATAGATAAATGTTATTTTGATATTTTGTTTTCTATAGGTTTATAATTAGAAAAACAGTTTTCTTTGGTTTGTATTTACACCAGGAGTTCCTGGGTTAGAATTATAACCTAGGGCAGCAGAGCTTAGCGATAATTGCTCCAACTGTTGCATTACAGCCATATCATGCTGTTGCTGTTGGCTAAGTTGTTGTAAATGATGAGGATGCTGGTGTGATAATGACTGAGGTTGACTGGCGATTGTTGGCATCATTACTTGAGAAGGCATCATCATAGGATATGATTGTTGGCTTTGTTCTTGTTGAAATTGTGCTGGCATTGGGTAATGAGAAGGAACTGAACCTTGACCAGAAATATTTGGAGCCGTTGGATAGCCCATTGAGTTCATCAAATGTTGGTGAGCGATTTGCGGTTGTGACGATGGTATTTTCCCATTAGGGTTGCGACCACCTCTCTTATTTCTTCTGTTGCCTAAAGATGTAGATCTATTCAATCTTGTGGTAGACAATCCTACTTCATCCATTAATTTTTTGTAAGGTTGGAAATTGGTAATACTAATTTCCAACAAGATGCTTCTAATTTGCAGGGAGATAAATTGCTGATACCCGGCATTCTTATTCGCATCGTTTTCATCATTCATAGTCAATAACAAAGGATTTGATAATATTTTATAAATAAATAATGGTCCAGCTGAATTATCTGGAGATTCACTCAAAATAATTTCCAATAACTTCGATGGGCGTATAGCTAAACCTCCCTCAGATTCATCGAATCTTCCAAAAATAGAATCCATGATTAATTGTTTCAGATTTAAGTCAGACCTATTGTTCAAGATTTTTAAAATGGTTAAATTAGCTAGCTTGTGAATGCACAACTTATCTAAGTGAGGTAAGAATTTCTCTCTAAGTAATTCAAATCTATCATCTTTGGTAGCGCCACATCCGTTAAATGTATCTAAAAACCAGGTAATTAATAATGATCCGTTATTATTAACAACCAATTCATTAGCAAATTCAACAATTAACCCCGCAACTAATATAACTTGTTCATTAGATATGACATTGCTTTCGTTAGCTGTTTCCAAGATGGTTCTTATACATCTGGCACCGAATCTTCCATAACTAATTTCGAGGAAATTATCCAACATGGTTTCAAATATAAAATCATTAAATGGCGAGCCAAATTTAAGACATCCCTGTAAGACATAATTACCAAACTGGTCATTGAAGAGTTTAACAGCATAAGGTTTCAAACTTGCTGCAATAAGATACTTCTGTTGGTAATCTTCGTGACATAAGTTAATGATTTTCTGGATAGCCCAGGTACCGTTCTTGTGGATACTTAATTGCGTCAAAAAGGGTGTAATTTCTTTAACCATCATCAATTTGATTAAAGGAGATTCAACAACTGAAAATATCTTTTGGACAATTGTATTTCCAAGATAATCATAACATAATTCAGGCAATTCATCTAACATCGCCAAGCATAATTCTTCTAATTCTAATTGAGTCATTATCTTGTTAGATAATTCAAAATCATCGGAATCTGAAGCAGTGTTGGAAGATGCCGCTTGCGGAGATGACAGTTCGTTATTTTCTAAGATTTTACGCAATTCTCTTAATTTAGGAGAGTCAAATTGGCGTAACGGAATTGGGTCGGGCAAAGGACCAAAATTATCTTGATAATTATCATTTGGATACGAGATAGACTTGCTAATTATTGAAATGACCTTGTTCAAATCGACGAGTTTCGTTGTACTCGATAATTTGTTAATTCCCGAAATTAAATTTTCTTGAATTGATAATAAATCTGTTGGGGTAGGTTTTGTATTCTCTGTTGTAGAACGCATCCCGTTCTTCTGAGATGTTTGGCCCAATGGCGCTGATGAACTTGGTTTCCCATTAGCAATGGCTGAATCTGTAACAGACGAATTGTTATTATTCCTCTCGGTAAATCTTGCAAATGCCACATATAAAATGACACCGGGTACTAATTCCAAATGATTGAAATTAGCTTTCAATCCCATGGCTAAGTCGACAGTAGTACATTCAACTAAAGCCAACTTTAATGAGCTTGCCGATGAAACCCTGACACTCTTGATACTACCTGTAGATCTGGTATTACCTAATGAATTGTTTAAAATAGAGCATAATTTAGCTGAGTCAATAAACTGAGGTAAATTATCAAACAAAATAAACTTAGTTGGCCCCAATTTAGGATTTTCAAAACTAGTCGTAAGCATTAACTGCGATAAAACAAAATCATCTTGTAACAATGGTTGCTGGTTTAACAAATGACCTGCGTGTTGCAGTTGAGGGTTCTGCAGAAATAAGTTTTGTGCCAACAATTGTTCTTGTTGTTGTTGATGTTGCTGTTGCTGTTGCTGTTGATGTTGTTGTTGATGTTGTTGCTGTTGATGTTGTTGTTGATGTTGTTGTTGTTGCTGTTGAATGCTATTCTCAGGCAAGACTGGTGCAGTTCCAGAAAAAGTTTGGGACCTGTGTCTTGTGTTATTAGCATTATTATTATTATTCATATTAATCATTAAATTATCTAATAATGAATTCATATCATTCGTTTTATTTGATGATGCAAATGGAGAGCTAGCCAATCTATTCGAGCTCAATGGGTCCATGGAATAAGTGTTGTTAGACATGGATAATGGTGCTGAGCTCACGTTCGGAATAGCCGCGGTCGTAGTGTAGGATCTAAACCTTTGGCTGCCGTTATTCACACCAGTATTATTTGGATTCAGATTCGAAACTGCACCTGTGTTAGACAGAGTACTACTATTAGATTTGTGGGTGGAGCCTGTAGGATTCTGTGCCGCAAGCACAGGACTGATAAAGTTATTACCGTTTGTCACGCTATTTTCATTCTGACTATTGCTATTGACAGAAGCACCACTATTTATATCAAAAGATTGTAGGCTGGAGCTCTCAAGTAGATTAGACCCCGTCTGAGATGGCGACTGGAGCGATAATGTGTCGTCGTTCCAAATCGAATTAGTAGAAAACAATGACCCCGATCTCATACGTCTTGATCCACCAGCTCCGCCGTTCGGAATGTCTATTGCATTCGCACACGGTGAAGATGGAACCCCAAGCGAAATCGAATCCATGGTCGGCAAATTTAGCGACTCCGAGTGGGTGCTGCCTGCTAATGGTGACGTAGCATTCGATAATGGAACGCCACCTTCAGTCCCTGATCCCACATTCACAGCACCGCTGGTCACCAGCTCCGAACCCAAAAACGATGCCGGTAAAGTCCCTGCTCTGCTTCTCGGCTTCGATGCTGTCTTGTGAGGATTAGATGGTGTTAGACTGATTGAAGGAGGTGGAGGTGACGGATTATCACTGTTACTAAAATTACTATTCATCCTCAAATCTGTATGTTTTATTTCTTTCTTTAGGTATGAATCAATATTTATACTTCTTTCTTCCTATTGCTATTCTTAATATACCATAGATTATCTTAAATTGATGGATTTGCTCTAACTTGGTAATATTCTCTGCTATCCATAATACCGTTGAATAATGCTTATTCGAGTTTTTCAACGGCTTATGTAATCGGCACAGTTCCCAGAAAGACGTGAACTACTCCTATTCAGGACTTTAGGCAACTTTTTTACCAATCAAAGGTTACAAGAGTACCTACCAGTGTATAGCTAGAGGATCAGTGTCATTCCAGGACTGGTCCCATGTTGTAGGTATGTGAAGGGCGTTACAAGGAAAAGAACAGAAAATGTGGAGTGTTTGTCTATGTGCAGTACCAACGACTAGTTAAACTTGTGAAACAGCAAATTCTAAACAGTGAAGAGATAGGAAGGACAAACTGGCGACGAAGCTAGGATATAATGAAATAGAGAGACTCAGATATGTATACACCATTGTCCGATTATATAGCGAAGGTATACACGCTGATAAATTTGCAAGATTCAGGCGGCTTTCGAAATTGCATCACGATCAACCCAGGCATAAATGAGGGAACCATCAGAGCTAATTTCCCAGAACCCAATGATTTCGATCTTCACCCCGTGCCGGAGAAGTTTCGCAATGTTGTGAGGGCATACTTGAAGTTGATGAAGTCGGTTTATATTGCCAACAATATCAATGCATCGTATTTCGATTTGAACGAGATGGTGAATAGTTTGAACCGGGCGTCGGAGAGCCAGACCAATTGGGTGAATCAACCATTGATCAATGCATGCACGGAGCTCATCAGCGTATATCAGGTGCGTCTGAAGAACTTTCCCGAGGAAGAAGAGATAGAACTCTCCAATCTAGAGACAAATGAATACGGGGGATCGACGTCCTCGTTGGAACGCTTAGCAGCGACTATCAACGGACTGTTTAAACTCTCGTTAAATGACAAGAACCTCGATTTGTCTCAGTCGAAGAGATCAGATATCTACTTCTTTTTGGGGCATCTTATTAAGATATACTTCAAATTGGGAAAATTGGAATTAGCCAAATCGGTGGAAAAGGCGTTGAAGGGCACAAGATTTGATTTACCGAAGTTAAACGGTACCACTGCAACTAAACGATATGCGGTGGCATATTTATATTATTCTGCATTACTTTCGCTTGACGACGCCGACTTCTCGGGAAGCGAAGAGAAATTGACAAACGCCATGGAAATCTTATCCTGTTATACAGATCCCAAAAATATTTCAAAACAAACAGAGAAAATATTGCTTATATTATTGCCGTTAAAGCTATATAACAAGCGGCTATTGCCGTCGAATGATGTATGGAAAAAATTCCCCAACTTGAAGTTTTTATACAAGGATAACCTTTTCGATGCGGTATACTCGGGTAATTTACAGAAGTTTGACAAGGCGCAATCCAAATTCCAATACGTATTATTAAAAAAGCATCTTTATCTTTTATTTGAACGCATGAAGAGCTTGTGTTACTTGAAGCTTGTCAAGAAAACGGTATCATTAATTAATTCGCTCAATACAAGTGCTAAATCGCATATTGTTCCTCTAAGTGCTATTCAGATCGCTTTTGAGTTTTCCAGTCGCCATGCATATAACGAAGCTAACAATTTCACTTTCAGCCTAGATGCCATCGAGTGCATTTTGGCAAATCTTATAAGCAATGGTAAGATTAAAGGATATCTTTCTCATTCTAATAGATGTATAGTATTATCAAAAGCAAATGCTTTTCCTGATCAAGTATGTAAATAAGTAATAATAGATATATTTAGAGTCTGGTTAATATTTTAAATTATGCTCGAAGTATTACGAATAGTAAAGCAATAAAGCAGTCCGTGTTAAACATCCTCAATACCACATATGAAACTGAAACTATTATCCAGTAACGACTTCAAATAATTAATATGTTCTATAGGTTATCATAATTTTGCAATGTATTTTTGGTCATATGATCTACATGACACAAAACTTAATTGAATCAATTAAAAAAAATTTCATCAAGTAAGCCTTACACTAGTACTAAAGTAGGATTAGAAATTAAAAGTATTTTTATATTACAAACAATTCATATATTAATAATATAATAGATAAATACAAGATGTCGTTTGTGAATATCTGTCGTGATAACACCGATCCTTTCTACCGTTATAAGATGCCTACCATTCAATCGAAGGTTGAAGGTAGAGGTAATGGTATAAAAACTGCTATAGTTAATTTAACAGAAGTAGCCAGAGCATTGGGTAGATCGCCATCGTATGTTCTTAAGTATTTCGGTTATGAATTAGGTGCCCAAACTAATGAAGACCGTTTTACGGTTAATGGTAGTCACGATGCAAACGAATTACAAGATTCGTTGGACGGTTTCATTAATAAGTTTGTCTTGTGTGCCAGTTGTAAAAATCCAGAAACTGAGATTCAGATCAAAGAAAGGGATAACTTGCAAAGAGACTGTAAGGCCTGTGGTCACATTTCGATAATCGATCCAAGACACAAGTTGTCATCCTATATTTTGAAAAATCCCCCAGCAGGCAGCGGAAAAGGGGGTAAGAAAGGCAAAAAATCTGCCACTGCTACTGCCAATGTTGTTGGAGGTGGTAAGTCGATCTCTGATATTGCTTCTGGGCAAAAGTCGAACTCCGATCAAAATGATGATGATGATATTTTAACCAAGAAAATCAATGCAGAAGCTGCTGCGTTATCAAACCAGACAATTGAGGTTGCTGATGATGACTGGGCCGTCGATATGTCTAAGGAGGCTATTGAAGCCAGAGCTAGAGAATTAGAAGGCTTGACCTTGAATGAAAACCAAGAAAAATTTAATAGTTTAGGTGAGTGGTTGTTGGAAGAATCAAAGGACTCAAAGGATGATTTACCAAGTGACGTTGATATTTATAAAAAGATTGTTGAATTAGATATTCTTGAAAGTCCAGAAACCGTCCAAGTATTGGCACAGACTTTGTTTGACGAAGATATAATTGACCAAATTGAAGAGCATTTAGGTTTATTAGTTAAATTAATTAACCATGACGAAGACTTAGAGAAGGCATTCTTAGGTGGGTTAGAAAGATATTTGGGTTTGGAAAACCAAGCGTTGATTTCATCGGTTCCAAAAATTTTAGTCACTGTTTACAATAAAGACTTAATTAGTGAAGATGTTATTATCTCGTGGGGTTCAAAGGTTTCGAAGAAGTACGTTCCTAAAGACGTTTCGAAAAAGGTTCGTAGAGCTGCAAAACCATTTATTAAATGGCTTAAGGAAGCAGATGAAGAGAGTGATGAAGAATGAATCTAATGATGATTTATCGTTTCCTTATTTTTTTCATAGCATATGTAATACATAGTATCTTATACAATTGAGAATTTTTAACTATACATTGACTGTAAACTATATATATGTATACACTAGGTCCACTTATCTTCTATTTTGTGGTGGTGGTGGTGGTGGAATACCAAAACTGTTAGGTCTCGCATTATTATTATTCATAAAATTTGGCATATTAGCCATATTTGGCATGTTTGGCATGTTTGGCATGTTTGGCATGTTTGGCATGTTAGGCATATTAGGCATGTTAGGCATTCCAGGCATGTTGGGCATCCCAGGCATGTTGGGCATATTGGGCATTCCAGGCATCATTGGTGGCATACCTGGTGGCATCATTCCCATTGGAGGCATTCCCATTGGCGGCAGCATGTTCGTTGGTTTATTCGTAGGTGTATTACTTGCGCCGTTACCTGGCATTGGTGGAGGTCCGCTACCTCCACTCATTAACTGCGCCATTAATTTTTGAGGATTGAACTCACCTCTTAATTTATCTTGCTTACAACAATACGCTGTCCATGTAAATTCATCAAATCCGTAATTAAAGTAGTCAGATATGTCAGCTCCTGGAAATCTCCAAGGTTTATCTTTAAGTTTCTCCAAGTCGACTTGTGTTAATGGTTTGCCGTCTAGTTGAGCAACCGAATTGATATCAATTGTAGATTCCTTTCCAGATTGATTTGAAACAATGGTCGTGGTTGCATTCTTCTCATTTTCTGCATCTACGTCTGTAACTGCATCAATTGTATCATTTTGCGGTCCCGACGTTGCTGTTGATTGTCCACTTTTAGGTCCACTATCCCCTATAACAAATTCTATATCATCTTCAGAATCTTCAGAATCTTCAGAGTCCCCTTCCTCTCCCTCACTTTCAGCCTCATTTTCTTTAATTTTCTCTTGGGTTTCCTTTATTTCAGGAGTATCTGCATTAGATGTTATAGCATTAGTCTCATTCCCTCTTGTTATCTTTTGCTTCTTAGAAGCTGGCTGCTCATTATCATCATCAGATCCATAAAGATATGCATCTTCGTCGTCCGAATTCGTCCCTGCCATCTTATTTTATATTATATTAGTAATTGTTAAAGTATAAAAATGATTTTCTAGATATTGCCTAGAATCTACATATTGAAAAACATTTAATTAGTTGGTTTTGTGACATTATCTATTGAAAATAGAAAATTGTAAAATATTGGTTCCAATGATGCCATGAAAAGATTAGGAACTTCAATGATTAGTTTTACTGGCATTAGGACACAAGTTTATATTACATTTATACAAATATTTAGAAACAGTTGACGAAAAACGCAACGCATATATAAAAATATTAAAAAAGCATTGAGGTACGAGAACCTGAATTGCGGCCATTAGCTGAACTAGCACCGTCTTCTAACATTAATTTAACCCAAGGTTGACGGCGGAACTTGTTTCTATAAACAATATTTTCTAAGATAGAAACCCATTGAAACTTTTCTTCTCTATTTGGAGCTCCGAAATCCATGATTTCACCATTCGCAAACTTAATTTTGAAAGAATGAGGAACCAAGATAACATCACTGAAATTTCTATAATTAGCTGATGATTTGTTAATATCCTTTTCATCAACATAAATAACATCCACGATTTTTGATAAGTTGATTTTTGCTCTCGTTTTGTGAGAAAGTTCACTGTGAGCGATCAACGATGTCCCTTTTAATTTGAAGTATCTCTTCTTCCAGATTTCACAATCACCACCTTCTTGATGCAAATACCCCTCGTGTGATATGTTAAATTCTTGACGTATGTTATTGATACATTCATACGCGGATTTTATACTTGTTGGCAAGATTTCTTGTTCCTCTGTTCTTGGGACAAATAACATTTTGACCTCAAGTTGACCAATTCTGTATGGGTTACGTCTTGTAGAAGACCCATCGAGTGAATTAGCAGCATATGTTTCCCATTCGTTAAAACAAGTCACATCAAAATTACATGCTTCTCCCGTGATTTTACTTTCATATTGATCTAGGTCAACGTAGCATCTCGCAAACGATCCATCCTGGGCAAATTTATCATTCCACGAATCATTGACATCTTGTGGTACAAACCTTGTCGTGGTGATAATATCTTTTGACCCAAATATCCTGCTTAATCTGTTCTTAGATTTAACTACTTTTCTTTCCCTCACTTCAACTAGCTTTCCTCTTGGTTTTTCATAGTTGGCCTTCATAGTTAAAATAAACTCTAATGAGTCCCCGACAGTTAATTCGAATTCTTTATTAATTGGAACGCTGTGCGAATTCATCTTATAATTCGATGTCTTGATACAATGAACACCATTGTCTAAAGTAATTGAAAAGTCTGCTTGATGTTGTTCGATGTCTGGTAAATCAATATTCTTTAAACCTACAACTCTTAAAAATAATCTTCCTCTTTCAGGTACCTGGTGAGGCTTATTCTTGACATCATCATCTTGCGTCAATGGCCTAGTCTTTTGTTCTTTCCATGCAGCATGATAATTACTATTTTGGCGTTTATTTGACAAAATCGCCGACGAAGATCTTGAAGGATTCGTATCCTCAGAATAGAAGGAAGGAACAGAAACAGTACTCGGTTTATATTCATGAGTCTTTGGAATCCTCGATTCATCTTTTTGGGGTGAGCTTCTTAATTTACTGTTCACTAATTCATCGCCAGAAAAGGCTGAATTCTCTTTGTTATCAGTAAAAGTTGGACGACTAACTTTAGAAGGAGACTGAACAGGTTCAAACACGGATCCATTTTTAACTAATTTTATTGGCGAACCTATCTTAATAGGCGAGCTCTTCTTCCTTGGTGATGAATCCTTTCCAGGCGATGAGGTGACTTTTTTAGGCGATATATTATTATCTGGAGAGAATGAGTTTTTTATCAGCATATTATTTTCAGTCCCTAATTTGTACTCCCTCAATGAACCGTTTGGAAGAGGTGTGAAAGGATTAGGGTTTTCTTTTACAGGTGACTCGATCATTTCAAACTCAGGTTCTGGAAATACATTATCATTATCACCTGTATTTTTATGAATAACGGAGTCAACTCTTGAGATTTCTTGAGGTTTATTATTAAGCGTAATTTGATCGTTTTCCAGGCTATCATTTTCAATAAAGAATTGATCTTTTGACAACAAAACTGAGGGGATTCTTAATAATTCGCCTGCTAAATGTGGCAAGATTTCTCTGTCAAACATGGGACTAGATTCTGTAGACACATTGCAAATTGAAGCTTGTTGTTGCAAATCATCATATTTATCATTTGGCTCATTAACAATTGAATTCTTCTTGCTATTTCCTACTAATTTTACCCGTGAATATTCATCTTGGCTAATAACCCTTTTCGTGGCCAATATCTTCTTCACGTCATCTCGATCCATGCTTGGCAAAGTCTTCATTCCATTACTTTTAATGGTTGGTGAATCTTGAACAACGTCCTCAAAAATATCATTATATTGATCTCTTGGGGATAAGGTTGAAGTAGACCTTTTAATTTCAAATGAGGGAACCTTAAATCTTGATTGTTTAGAGATCTTCACAGGCTTATTAAGTTCATTTGAGGATTTATCCGCTATGTGTCTTGCCTTGGGAGGTTCGATTACATTAGGATCTTTGTCTATGTTAGATAAAACGTTTCTAGTGTTTAAAGATGAAAAGTTTTGACCTCCCCGTTCAGCAGCATATGAAGTATTACCCATAATTGAGGTTTCATTACCATTCTTAACAAAGCTTTTGAATTGGTTCTCGAATCCAGAATCTTCCGAAAGTTCGGGTAAGAATCCTGAAACATGTAAATCTTCGAATCCCGGACTAACAACTCTCCTTGACATAACGTTAACTTCTTTGAAACTTTTTGGTTTCAAAGATTTTGGAAGTTTAGTTTTACTTGATACTTCTTCAACAGGTTTATTATCATCGAAGCTCAAAAAAGATCTGAAATTAGATCCCTCTGGTATAGGGGATGATTTCTTCAGTCGTTCTTGAGAATGCCAGATCGAAATAAAATCGAGTGGTTTGTTATCAGCCTCATGTTCGGCAGATAAGGACTCCTCATATGAGTTATTAGACTTATCAATATTCCGCGTTATCTCGTCAAATGAACAATAATGAGTATCAAGAGGTGGCAAAATAGCATCTCCTGGTATTGCGATATTAGACGAATTGGCCAAAACATTCTCATCTAGCGTTTTATCCGCAGCAACTTTTGTATTGCTTCTAAATGGACTTGGAGGAATAGTAGCATCGATCGCTTCATCTACACCCTTAGGTGCTAATGTCCTACCTATGAAATTATCAGATGCATCTTTAAACTCTTGAGAAGAGCTAGGGGATAATCCAGCATCTAAATTGTTTTCTTTCTTTGAGCTTGTCATATCTTGTTCATGGAATTTATTCCCATTTTCAATATGGCGATCATTGGTGGCTGTTAATTCATTATTAGTATAATCATCATTGTCCTCCCTATCGCCATCATTGCTGTCTTCAAATTTCCAGTCACTATCAATATGATCTCTTATGGAAAATTTACTGCCCCTATCGCTAATATCAGATATGTCACCCACTGATGCCTCTTCAGGTTGGTCAATTCCTGCGAGTCTTGAATCAGATCTAACTAGTTTAATATCACGATGATTGATTCCATAATCTGAAACTGATTCAATTTTTGTATTGATTTCGTAATCGTGATAATTCATTTCCAATTCTTTTTTGACAAGTTCATCATTATTTGAATATTCTTCTTTAACTGATCGATGCTCTTCACCAAGACCCATATTTGAAGCTGAAATTAGAATTTCTGCATTGTTCTTTATATGTCTAGGGTCATTAAGTCCTTTATCGTCCGAATTAGTTGGTTGTGAAACTTTGTTCAATTCATTGTTGGAAGCATTATTCAATAAGTTCATGATTGATTGTTCTGTATTGGTATCAAAAGAATCATGGAATTCCTCATTATCTGATTCATAGCTCGTTTGTTTCAAATCATTGATGCGATTATAAGAAGGTGTTTTCATGAGTAAAACTCCTTCCTCTTCTTCTTCATTATGTATTCCAGCCGGAATTAATGATTCTACCATTACATTTGAGAATCCTTTTATACCATCATTTAATTCTATTCCTTTGTTCGGAATTGGGTTACTGGAGTTTGACTCTAAACATCTATTATTTTCAGCTAATGATTGTAATGATGATTGGGAAGAGCCTCCTGATTTCAATTGAACTTCTGAGGATTTCATTAAAGAATTCAAAGGGTTTTCAATTTCTTTTAGTTCTTGTTTCTGTAAATCTAGTGACAAAGTATGAATATTAGTATCCGTATTATGTTTAGCAGCATTATCTAGAGTATTCAAATGCTCATCAAGTTCTTCCGTTTTCACTTGCTTATTCGATAAGAATACATCTAGTTTCTCATTTAATGATAAATTACTATAACTATTACTCCTCAACTTCAATTCATTCAAGGTGTTAATATCGATATCCTCATTATTCCTATCATCGTTCAAAAGAGAAGTAAAAGTATCAGTAGTGTGACGTGGAGGAATTGGTGGTGTTTGGTTACCTTCGTCCGAAGAAGCTGAGGAAGGCCTCTTTTGGAGTTCATTCCACTCGTGTGATAACTTATTACCAGCTTTTGAATTTGACTCGTTGTTTAAAATAGTTGAGTTGAGCTTGTTTGTTGGATAATGATGGATTTCTGGATTTGAATTAGTGAAAACTACATTCTTCTTGGAAGGTGATACAGAATTATCTCTTTTCTTCATGATGGATTTATTAGGAGATGAATTGTCATAGTGTGGAGTTTTATCTTGATCTTTATTAGGATTGTTCAAATCTATAGTCGAGGTCATTGGAGTTTGAGCTATAAACGAAAATTCTTCATTCTCTAGTTTAATTTTTGATTGAATCGTCTTGCTAAGCTGGTCGGAAGTATCAAAACTGAAATTTCTGTCGAAGGAAGAATTTGCGTTTTGGTCTTCTAATCTTGGGGTTTCGGACTCGCTGATACATGTGTCTGAGCTTGAATTAAACTCCTTGTTATTCGTATCCGAATGTTGCTCCTGCTTTACCTCTAAATTATCAGCTTCCGCATACTGCTTGGGAAAGTTTAATGGTTTTGTTGGGGAAGTATTTACTATGTTTACATTATTTGTATTATCTAACGCGTTTGTGGGTTGATATTCTGGATTCATTTCTTTCAAAAGCAAATCAACAGATTCTGTTGCATTAGTTAGTAATAAATTCTATCTTGATCGCAAAACCTCAAAACAACTTTGAACTCAATATCTCAATACATACCGTTTTCATGCTTGAAAATATCGTTGCCTGTCGATGGAGTCATAGAGTCCATTATATCCAGTGTCTCCTCGACTTTAATACTGCCAGTAGACATGATATTGAACTGTGGTAGATTATGTGTCTGTAGATACAATTATTGGTATTTAGCTATATCCTAGGCTTTATCTTAGGAAGTCCTTTGTTTTCATTTTGTTCAATCAATTTCTACTGATTATTTATTTACATTTGTATCAAAACGAGTAAAATGTCTCTATAATTCTATATGCAGTACAGTTAATCTATTGAAGAGCCTGCAAATGTTAATAAGCTTAAGTGCTGTTTTAGTGTAGTTTACAAATAGGCAACTAGTGGATTGCTTAATCACGGTAATGTAGATCTTTTACCAGGTACTTAGTTACGCAAATGTTTATCCAACGGAGACAGCAACATTTGAATTACCCGAAAGCGATTTAGAATGAACGCGGCAAATTAGTTCATAATGTTACTTTGATTAGAATAATATACACGTCTAGTCCAAGCTAGTGTTCCATTGGATCTAATCAAAAGACGATTTATAATTGAAACATTGCTATTATAGAAGCAGACTGTATGAAGAGTTTTTTCAATGTCTGCAAATATATGCAAATGACTTCTAGGTCGATTTGGGTACATATTAATGTCAATGTATCGAATTATTTCAAAAGCGTACCAGAAACACTTGCAAAATTGATCATTCTGGCCCGAGGAACTTTGCTTTGCCTTGCGTCGCTCTCTCATAGTAAAAACTACTCATAATGCCTGTTCGCACAATCTACGCGTTTTTTTAAGGTACCGTAACTACATCAAAACCATTGCAAATCACTGCCTCGTTGCACAATAGTAAGTGCTCATATGTAAATAACTTGGCGAAGATAGCTGATCTGGCATGAAATAACTTACAATAATTATGTTCACTAATTTCATCATAGAGCAGTATATTTCTCCTTTCTTCCAAATCAAGCTCTCAAGTCTAGAATATGACATACTCTTAATATGGACGATGAGCTTTGCATGTGTTTATGCAAATGATATTAAGCTTTCTCAGACGTTGAACTGCCGAAACCTTCGAATCGCGCTTTCAACTTTAATTCTTCCGGTGCGCGTAGTGAAAAAATACAATACAACGAGAGGTAAATAAACAGTAAAACACAGAAAACCGTAGCATTGCCTACACTAAAGTCAACCAAGTACCTGAATTATTGTTTAAAAATCTGCATTCGTAGACGAACAGTTTGAGCTCTGTAAATATGTTCATTCTTCGTTACTGTCTAGGTAAAAATCTCCATACTTATTATAATTTTTTGGTGAATATTAAGAACCTGTGGTGCTTCGTACATAATTCCAATTTCTCCTTTGTGTGTTTGTTTGTTTTATTGAACAAACGCTTAAGAATTTTTTTTTATAAATTATTTGCTATTCCCCTAGAGTTGTGTTGTCCAGTTTCTTGATAGTTTTTTCTTTACTGGTGATTTTCTTTTCTTCTAGATAAATTTGCTTCTTTCATTAATTGCACCTAATACATTCGTTCATAGTCTTCTCGGTGTCACAATTTCGAAATGCAATTTAAATCAATTATTTTTGCTTTGGCAGCTGGCCTTAGCGTAACTGGTGTTCAAGCCAAAGACAAATGTTCCTTCTCAACCACCATTACTGCATCATCTGCCGTTTCAGAATTAAATGCCTGTCCAACTTTAGATGGTAAAATTGACATTACTGGTGATCAAATTGGTTCTCTTGACTTAAGTAATGTTGAAAACATTAAAGGTGATTTGAATTTATTTAACTCTTCATCGTGTACTGACATCAGTCTTACTAAGTTATCTGAAATTAGTGGTTCATTGAAGGTTGACGCCTACACTCAATTGCACTCCATCGATTTTTCGCAATTATCGAAAATCGAAAAGTTGTCATTGATATCATTACCATCTTTCGCTGTGTTGAACTTGAATCAAGGTATTTCAGAAGCCGGTTACATTGAAATTTCTGATACCGCTTTATCTTCATTACAAGGTTTAATCAACTACGACACTATTGGTACTCTTAATATCAACAATAACAAGAATATTTCATCAATTGACTTAAGTCAATTAGAAAGTGTTAGTGAAAACTTGATCTTAAGTTTCAACAGCGATGACTGTGAAGTCAAAATAGATGATTTGAAATGGGCCTCAAACTTGACTATTCAAGATGTTTCTGATTTGTCTGTTGGTAATTTGACCTCTGTTAATGGTTCATTTGTTCTTGCTTACAATACCTTTGAATCTATTGAACTCAAAAAGTTGAAAGAAGTCGGTGGCTCTTTACAAATCTTTGCTAATGATGATATGACTGAAATATCTGCACAAAATTTGAAAACTATCGGTGGTGAATTTAGAATGTTCAACAACACTGAATTGCAAGACTTGGACAAGTCTTTCAAGAAATTGAAGACTGTTGATGGTGCTGTTAACATCAAGGGTGGTATCCATAACTTCACCTTACCTGCTTTAAAGAAGGTTGACGGTACTTTTACCTTTGATAGTTCAGCTAAGGATTTCAACTGTAAAGAATTAAAGAAATCTATCAAGAAGGCTGTTAAGGCTGACTTGAAATGTTCCCCAAAGACCATGGCCAAATCTAAGAGCTCTTCTAAATCTTCTTCTGGTGGTTCTTCCTCTGGTTCCGGTTCTGGTTCTGGTTCTGGTTCCGGTTCTAGTTCTTCAGGTTCCTCTTCTAAGAAGAGTGATGCCAGTGCTTTAGTTAGTGGAACACTTATCTTCACCACTATCATAGGTACATTATTCGCAGTATTGATCTAGGACATACCCAATAGTTCAAATACGTTAATATTTACATTCTACGTTAAATTTTTTCTGGTTTACAATTAATAAATAAATATTTAAATTTATATATCAAATAAGAGTATTTGAATTATGTAGATTCATATTGACAATATTTCCTAATTCATAAAAAGAAAAATAGAAGGTTTTTTTGAGTGCGATTCTCAGGGCCATTTTATTTTTAGTACGCCTGGCCAGATCAACTTCGTGGCATAATTGATTAATTGATTTATAAATTGTATGAGTTTCCTCTTAGAATCCCCACCCAAAGTATTTATATAGTGAACAGATAGTCTCATCTAATATTAGTTTAAGTGGGAAGTATTCGAAAATATTGATATAATAGTGAAAAATGTCCGAATCTATAGTTGAAGCTTTCAAGAAAGCGAACCAGGAACAATTATTTAAATATTACGATTCATTATCTAAAGATGAACAAAGCTCATTTGTCAAGCAACTCTCAAAAGTTGAAGACCCTTCAAAGTTAGTGGATACTGTAAAGGATGCATTAAAGTTTTCATCATCGAACGTGTCATCTAAGAACTTTACTCAGTTACCTACAGATTGCTGTGCTTCGACTTTAGATATAGAAAAAGAATCCGAAGATCAATGGAATGAAATGGGTTTAAAAGCCATAGCTAAGAATGAAGTTGGTGTTTTATTGATGGCCGGCGGACAAGGATCAAGATTAGGATCTTCTGATCCAAAAGGATGCTACGATGTAAAGTTACCGTCTGGTAATACGTTATTCCAAATTCAAGCAGAAAAAATATTAAAGGTCCAATCCTTGGCCAAGGCCCGCTTCCCCGAGTCGGACCCAGTATTGAATTGGTATATTATGACAAGTGGACCAACAAGAGAACCAACGGAAAAGTTTTTTGAGAAGAATCACTGGTTTGGATTGAAGCAGAAGCAGATTACATTTTTCAATCAAGGTACTTTACCATGTTTCAATTCTGATGGCTCAAAAATCTTTTTGAAATCTAAAAATGAAATTTGTGAATCTCCAGACGGTAATGGTGGTCTTTACAAAGCTATTGCTACAAACGGTATATTAGAAGATTTTGAAAAAAAAGGAATTAAGCACATCCATATGTATTGTGTTGATAACTGTTTAGTAAAAGTTGCTGATCCAACTTTCTTAGGGTTTGCTATTGATAGAAATTTTGAATTGGCTACAAAGGTAGTAAGAAAGAGAGATTCTAATGAAAAGGTTGGTTTGATTGTGCTTGACGATGATAAGAAAAAGCCATGCGTCATTGAATATTCTGAAATTTCATCTGAGTTAGCAAATAAAACTGAATCGAACGATCTGCTGAAGCTATTTTTAAGGGCTGCTAATATTGTCAACCATTACTACTCTGTTGACTTATTGAAAAGAATGATTCCAAAGTGGATTTCCTCGCAGGAATTTTTGCCATTCCATATTGCCGTAAAGAAAATCCCTTCTTTGAATGAACAAGGTGAATTTATTAAGCCAACAGAACCGAATGGTATAAAACTAGAACAATTTATTTTTGATGTCTTTCCATCTGTAGAATTATCCAAGTTTGGTTGTTTGGAAGTTGATAGATCTCGTGAATTCTCTCCATTAAAGAATGCTGATGGGGCGCCAAATGACACTCCAACCACATGCAGAGAATCTTATCTCAGATTGACTACAGAATGGATTAAGCAAAATGGAGGTATTATTGATGATGATGGCTTAGTCGAGGTTACAGGATCAGCTAGTTACAGTGGTGAAGGGTTAGAATTTGTCAAGGGTAAGCATTTCAAAACTGGTGACAAAGTTTAATTGAACTCTAAAAACAAAATATTTATTTAGAATAGAATATAGCTTTATAAACTTATGTATATAAATTTATTTAGATAAATGTTACAAAAAGTCAGGCTGCAATTCATGCTAATAATAAATGCGCTTCATTAGGTGGTTGTTTCATGGCTCGGGTCTTGAGTGAACTGATCAGACCAATCAGAAGAAGTTGAAGAAATAACTTTTGATGTACTTTTGGATTTGCAAACTGCAGCTCTTTTTCGAATTTTAATCTGATTATTGCCTAAAGTATTTCTTTTAAATAGGCCCTTTGATTTACGACTTGGATGCCTATCTATTGCCATAGATATAACAAAGTTGACAAACAAAATCAGTAATATAACCTTTGCTAAATACATTGGGTACAACGAATGTCCTGCGGATGTAACTTATACATCATATAATTATTCAGAACACTTCTCATATTTATACTAGAATTTACAGCTAGATCTACATTTTTTTTGAATTTTTCACAATTTTGAAATTGTAGCAAATTACTCAAAGTTCCTATTTTGAGCACCACAATGAAATATTGATAAAATTTTAGTTTCATGTACAACTAACAAGGGTATGGCTACTATCTAGGTGAAACCCAACGATTTGAAACATTTTCCTTTTTCTACGGTATTCTGTATAAATAAATTTACAATTTCGTAATAGTGGGAGTAAACGCAAAATGTGGTTCTTTATTCAAAGGATTAATAAAATTCGAAAATAAAATTCACATCCCAATCGTACGTAATCAAAGCTACATTGCGGGCAATTTTTTGTCTTCATAGCAATCAAATATATTGCTTCCTCATCGCAATTATCGTTTATCTCAATTTGCATACGTATAGCATCATTAAGATATTGATGGTAGTTGTCCCAAGCATGCGAGATTAGCCTAACAATAATACATCGTCCTGAGACGGAACACCGAATAGTACTGCCTTCTGTCGAAAAGCAAACCTTTGCCCAAACATGTTGCAATATCCTCTATCAGGTCTTGTACCATATTACCCGCACATCACTTGCGGAGGAATAGAAATACCGAAGCTTGCACAGCCAATAATCATGCTGAAAAATTTCAGAGTTGTAGCTAAGGCATATTTAAGTCTAGTTCTTTATAGTACTGATCTGTATACGTTACCAATAAGCTGGAGATAATTTTCAACCACATTAATTAAGAGTGTTTTATTAATATTGCTGAAATTTCAAGATCGAAGTTTTTCCCCAACGTTTCTCACTTTCCTTACAAATAGGCCTAGAAATTTGACCAAAGTCTTGACCAAAGTCTTGTTCAAATCGTTTTGATTTTATATTATACACATATTCATTAAATAATCTACCTGTACAATCTTTCTACCAGTACAAGAATTAACATGCCACGTCGTCAAAGTAATGCTCCGTCAAATCCTTTAGTTGCTACTATTGATATTGGTACAACTTCTGCAAGATCTATTTTGTTTAACCAAGAAGGTGTTGAAGTTGCTAAACATCAAATAGAATATTCTACAACTGCATCAGAA
This sequence comes from Debaryomyces maramus, assembly GCA_030583545.1. Lineage (NCBI taxonomy): Eukaryota > Fungi > Ascomycota > Pichiomycetes > Serinales > Debaryomycetaceae > Debaryomyces > Debaryomyces maramus. The sequence continues at coordinate 155,012 of JAJMIL010000010.1, read as the reverse complement.
GCACCAGCAGAATCCGAGAATAAAGAACAATTTAGAAGAAGATCTTCTCTTATGAGACATAACCAACCTATTTTTACTGCTGAAGGTATCGCAATTTCCATTACAGATGATGTTGAAATTGAAAATAATGCCGCCAGTGTCGGGCCTACGTTGAGATTTCCTCAACCAGGTTGGGTTGAATGTATGCCGGTTCATATTTTGGCTAATGCAGTCGAATGTTTAATTGCATGTTTGATTACTTTGAGAAAAATAAACCAGAATCCTTCCTTGAAGATCAAATACAAGGTTAAGGCCATTGGTATTGCTAATATGAGAGAAACTACGATTGTTTGGTCTCGTAAAACAGGTAAGCCGTTAAGTAATGGTATTACTTGGACAGATACCAGAACTTCTGAAATCGTTCAGCATTTAGAAAAGATGATTGATGATGATAGAAAGGAAGAATTAAAGCACAAAACCGGTTTACCATTGTCCACTTACTTTTCAGCTGCAAAGTTACGTTGGTTATTAGATAACGATGATACCATTAAAGAAGAATATGAGAAAGGTGATGGTAATTTGATGTTTGGTACAATTGATACTTGGTTAATTTACCATTTGACCAAAGAAAAATCCTTTGTTTCTGATGTAACGAATGCCTCTAGAACCTATTTTATGGATTTAGAAACGAGAGATTATGATGATGATTTATTAGACTTCTGGGGTATTGATCCATCTAGAATCTGTTTACCGAAGATTGTTTCGAGTTCTGAATTTTATGGTTCCTTTGCTGCCCCAAATTTATCAAACTTGGGATTCCATAACAAAATCACCCCAGAAGCATACGAAATCTTGAAGACTATTAATAGTGTTCCTATTTGTGGATGTCTTGGTGATCAATCTGCTTCTCTAGTAGGTCAATTGGCTGTAAAACCAGGTTCAGCAAAATGTACTTATGGTACAGGGTGTTTCATGTTATATAACACTGGTACTCGTAAGTTGATTTCTGAACACGGAACTTTAACAACAATTGGTTTTTGGTTCCCTAATTTGAAAGGCGACTCCGCAAACCCTCATTATGCTTTGGAAGGTTCTATCGCAGTAGCGGGATCTATTGTTCAATGGTTAAGAGATAATTTGAAATTAATTGAGCATGCTAAAGATATTGGTCCATTAGCTTCTCAAGTTGATAATTCTGGCGGCGTTGTGTTTATCCCAGCATTTTCAGGATTATATGCCCCATACTGGGATAGTGGTGCAAGAGGTAGTATATTCGGTATGACACAATATACATCTTCTTCGCACATTGCAAGAGCAGCATTAGAAGGTGTTTGTTATCAAGTTAGAGCCATTTTGAGAGCTATGGCCAATGATGCGGGCGCCAGTGAAGATTTCTTAGAAGAAACATTGAATCAACTGAAAGAAAAGAAGCCGTTGTCTGTTATGTCTGTTGATGGAGGTATGTCAAAAGCTGATGAAGTTTTGCAAATCCAGGCAGATATCTTAGGTCCTTGTGTTACTGTTCTGAGAGCCCCAATTTCTGAATGTACTGCTTTAGGTGCCGCGATTGCTGCTGGCTTATCTTTCAAAGATGAAGATGAAAGAATTTGGAAGGATCTTGATGATGTTCTTGAAAAAATTAACGGTGCTGATGATGAAAAAAACCGTTTCAAGGCTAAATTACCAGATAACGATAGGAGAAAATATTGGAAGAGATGGGAAAAGGCTGTTGAGAAGGCCAAGGGTTGGTTGGATGAAGACAATTAATCATTATGTACAATTATACGATTAAATAGATTTTTCATACAATTTTATTTTATTTCTATGATGTAATATTTATCTATGTACTCTATTCTTCGAAACTACTATTGTAATCATCTATATCTACTACGCTCACTCCATCACAGTCAATAGTGTCTTTGCTTTCATCATCACTGAAAGAAATGCTTGATCCTAGTATTTCCCTATTGTCGATATCCTCACTGACGGCCTCAAAATTAAAAGAGCTATTAATCATGTCCTCATTGATTGTTCCTTTACTATTGTTGCTTGATATATTACTAATTAAGCTATTCACAAACCTTGATGTTTTATGGGTAAATTCGTCAAATTCATTCTGCTGGTATGCCAAGAAGCTCTTGAATTTATCGTTGTCATTTATATCAATTTTGCTCTTCACATCTTTGACGAAATTCTTCAAAGCTGGGTTAGTCAATTGTGTTTGACTTATTTGATCTTGGAACCTATTAATATAGTTACCAAAGTTATTTATTGACTTAGTCGGGCTCAAATTCGGTTGAAATATGCTTGAGGTTTTCTGCACTAAGTTACTTCTTTTCAATTGGTTTTGCTCTCTATTAGCAGGCTGACTTTGGTTTATTTGAAAAATGTTGGATGCCTTTTTCCTTAAATTAGTTAAGTTAATCGCTTCAACCGTAGGCTTCTCCGCATCTTTTGCTATCTTGGATGATATTTCTGCCATTTCAAACTTAGTAGTTTCTATCTGCTTCTCTAATTCAATAAGCTGTCTCTGTTTCGAAGCAAACAAAATCATCAATTCATCTTGAGATACTTCATTTTGCTCTATTATTGTTTCGTTAATAGGCACATATACGGGCAATCCTGCTTTTCCTTTTGATCTGGTAGATCTCACCGCTTCCTCCTTTCTTTCGGAATCCTTCCTATTGGGTGACAATGAAAACTTGACTAGACCTGTTGATTCACTAATAATTCTATCATTTTTGCTAGCCTCGCTATTGAATGTTCTCTGGTTAACCGGGCTTAATATCGAGTAAGACTTTCTTTTGCTGAGTTTTGTGGGAGTATGAAGGTTCTCTTTACCGATTACTTCCATTTCGAGCCAATTGCTAGTGAAAGATCTATAGAGTTATTTCCTGAGTTCCTTAAATCAATAGATTCTTGCAAATGTTGCATTTCTTTAATGATATTTCCTAAATTGGTAACTCAATAACAATCGGTACGCACATGAAGAATTTATGTGATTTTCAAAATCATCAGCGAAAAGCTATGAGTTTGCCACGATTGCTCTAGAAATAATTCAACAGTTATTTTAGTTTATTTGCTTACAAGGTATATTAAACCAATAATTAACAATAATTAACAATAATTGATTAATAAAATGTCATTTGCCGGTCGTCTTAAGTGTTATATTTCAAGTTTCATTCTTTTCTATTCATTATATTTATTAACTTATAAATGTAGTAAATTGAATGAAACGCCATTGGAACATGGTATTGAAAAAGTTTTCCATCCATTGTCCAATCACCACAACTCCTTATGTGATGGATTGAATAAGGGTGTCAATTATGTCCATCCTTACATTGAGGCTGTTCGTCATCAACTTGATGAGCATGTCTTTTCTCACCACTTGTACAAGCAGTATGGAGTTGACAGTAAGTTGGACATTGTTAAGGGTAACTACAATCAATACGTCCACCCATTAGTTATTAAGTTTTTTGAATTGGTTGAGGTTGCTGAATATCATGTTGCGCAACATTTTATTCACCAATGGGGTAGAATTCAAGCGTTGTACAACGACAATGTTGCTCCGAAATTAGCTTAATAGCAGAACAATTTGTGGTTTTGTAATTTGTATGTATATATAATATACGTCTAAATGAGATACAATCGTAGAAAGTGTAGCTAACGGTTAGATCAACCGTGAGACCACTATTAGACTAAGTTCCAGTAAGATTGAAATAACAGTAACAGTATTAAACTCGCGCTGATGTCGTCAAGAAACTACTGTTCCTTAGTTTGGGTATACCTTATGCTCTCCATTCTGAGTACTTCTTGTTTCAATTAACGTTTATTGGTAACATAATCCTACATAATCTATAAACTAGTCTTGGCCCTCAGATTCGTGATCTGTGCCTTCACTTTCGTCAGCTGAATTGTAATCCAAATTAGAATCTTCAGGTGATTCACTTTCAATCACATCGTTATCAGCATCACCAGATGATTCATGGGTATCTTCTCGTGTAGATTCGGTTTGTGGGTTCTCATTAATTGATGCACTGGTCGACGACTGTGTATCCTCGTTGTCACCCACATTCTTCAACTCCCTTATTAAGCTTTCTCTTAACTGGAAAGATACATTGGCCTTTGCTCTTATTATCTTTAAATATTCCTCATTATCATTGGTTAAGAAATTGATATGGAATTTAATATTTTTCAAATACGAATTCCATTCTTCCAATCCGCTCGGAATAGTCTCAGTTGAGGGATTGTCTTGGTAGTTGTTTGCTTCATTGTAAATGACATCGCGTACTGTGTAAATGTCTTGTTTGATCTTATGGAACCTTTTCCATGCATTCCAATTTAATTCTTCATCAAATTCTTGCTCATTCTCCATAATTGATATTAAAGTGTGCAACCTGTTAGAAAATTCTTGAACAGTCAATTCTGCAAATGATTCTAAGACATCGATCGTTTCTTGAATTGATTTGAAATATTCTCCTAAGACGAATTGATGGTGACTTTCCATTATCAGATTGATATCATTACTTTCAGAGATACACCGAGTAAGAGTTTCATTAATTTTGTCTCTCATGTCTTGCCTTGAAACATATGGGCGGCCCGAATCCTTTGAGCTTTCAATAGCCTTATTTTCCTCTTGTATTTGAGTGGAGTCTTTATCAATCTCATTTATCATGACATTCAAATCTTGATAATTCTTATAGCTCACTTGTTGAATACTAGTCAAAGATTCCGAAATACTTGGTTTAATTGAATCAATGTACTTATTGAGAACGGTCGAAATATCTTTAGACAAATTGTTCATTGCTGAATTTAATGTCTTGTGGACCTTATTATCCCAATAATTGAGTTCATCTTCAACCCTATGGTTCGCATGATTCACGACATTACTAGGGTTACTAATACCTGAATCCAATGTAACAGTTTTGGTTGATGTAACCTCAATAGTCAATGGTTCCTCGAAATCACTGTCAGATTCTTCGGTTGTAGAATCAGTGGATGTCTGAGTAGTAAATGATTCAGGAATGATATCAGAAGATGTGGATTGACTGGTACTGGTATCTTTCGAAGAATCGCGAATAACAGACGATGTGCTAGAGATTTCTTCAAGAATATCTTTAACTACCTCTGCAACCTCATTATCTCTGGTTACGGGGACCTTTCCTGATTTGAAATGAATTAAATTTTCAAATTCCTTCCTCAAGAACTCGCTCTTCTCTTGGAAATTATTGCTCTTCGTTAATTCGTTATAGCACCAACGAACATTTTCAACCGCAATATTAAGCTTGAATTCGTAAGCATAATGCCTCAAGATCAAGTACGCAGAACTATTTTGAAGTTTGATTAATTGAGTCTTCCAAATCGGAGCCATGCTATTTGATACTAATTCGTTAATGTGGTATGTTAATTTCGTCCTAGCAATATTTGATTTAAATTTTAACCAATTCCATGACTTTGAAAATTGTGTTTCCAAAATCAATGTAGTTTTACTCAACCATACATTTAGTCTAGGAGACAAATGTGTGTTGAATTTAAACACAAATAAATTAACGAAATTAACTAAGGGTGTAAGTCTTTTCGAATGGCTGTTACTTTTCCACATCTTTTGCAAGTCGGACTTCTTGGATTGAAATTGTAAAACAATTGGCTCAAACCTGGTTCCTAACTCATTTGTATTAGCCCTAATTTTTGAAACTAATGGATCAATATGAAGCTTCGAAACGAGTTTTTCCAGAGTAGTTGTAGCCAATTTGGCTAATGGAATAAGTTGTGGTTCAATATATTCGTATGATTTACACGTCAAATCATTAATAAAAATTGAGGAGGTTGTCTGAGGACAAATATAGTTAATCGTGTATACTAAATAACTTATAGCAGTTACAGCAATTATCCATTTTAAATTTCCTAACATGGTTACTTGAATTGTTATGGTTCATTTATTGATGATTTGTGGTTATGTTTTCATTTGATGAGTTCTGATAGATGGACTGTATAGATGCTATGTGCGATTAATCGAGATTTCATAGAAATTGAACTGATAAATCTTAAGTCAATTCATGCTAAAGTTCTCTAACCTTTATTATCAGTCTATAGATGTCCTTTCATTTATTTAGATTATTCGTTTTGTTTTTCCTATTCAATCAAGAAATTAATGTCCGAAGTATTAAACCAAAAAGTCACCTTGCAAGACAACAATTTTAGCATTTAGAGTAAACAAATATTTTCGATCAGCCCACAACCTAGTTTGTTACATAATTGTAGATGATAAGGTTTCATGTAGATCACAGGTCTTATTATATCTTAATTCATAGAATACAGTATTTTATTGTGACTATATTGAAGTTGCGAAAATTTCAAAAAAAAATGCCTCCTGCCAGAATTGAACTAGCGACCTTTGCATTACAAGTGCAACGCTCTACCACTAAGCTAAGGAGGCCGTATTAATAGCAGCTTTAAGAAGGCAGGCATTTATATACTAGTAACTCATTTGTCAAATCCTTTATGATTTTCAGAGCATCTTGTACAGTACTATCATATGCTACTAGCACATAGATAGAACATATACGGAATAAGATAGTTACTATATTGGTTACCGATTACCTTACCGTATCCCAGCTCATGTTTAAAAGATGCTCAATTGCTAGCTAAAGCTATTGTCTATTAATTTCTCCACCATACATTGCAGAACTGCGAGGAATTTGCAACAAAGCAATAGAAGAGTATTCATAGAACCGAGGACTGGAGGAAGAATAATGCTCGTTCATATCCATAACCGAACAGAAGAAATGAACATGAAGATTTATGTGCACGGGTCTTGTGGAGACCAATTGTGTTTAGAAATTATACGATTCTCGGATCGGTTCATATGCATAAATTTTCGGTGATAATTCGGTTTGAAAATTGCAGCCGAGCCAGACTCCTAGACATACTTATTTCCGTGTCATTTATCAATTGCTTGGAGGAATCTCTTCAGGCTTGAGTAAATAACGGAGGGCGGACCGGCTACCCTTACCGATACCTGCTACTCTTTAATTTTAAGTTCAATGAAAATATAGCAGAAGGTCTTAACGGGGGAAGGAGATAGGATTTAATTATTAATTCCGATAACATAAATTGATAATCATAGTCTATATCTTCTATGACTCTTCGGCTTCGACTTCGGAAATACCACTATTTGGTTTTTCTCGTTATTTTACTACAACAGCATTATGTGTAAATCTGAATCGTAGAATTGTAATAAATAGTTATACACTCAATAAATAGTTAAAGTACAAGAATTGAACTCCATGGTATCGTAATCGTAATCATAATCGTAATTTCATAAATGTGAATATTCTTCAGAAGATATTCTCAATTGAATACACTGCATTATGTCTTTCGTGGTGATGGAAACCATACGGTTTTAATTGATTCGCTATCACTAAGTTATTATCAAGGTGTTCATCTATAGATTTTTGATTATAAGAACGTGGTTCCATGCTCTCTGACGAAGCTCTCTTCCTCGATACTAACTTATAATTCGATTCGTCAACATCTTCCTCATCGGTCAATGTTGGACTTCTTGACAATTCTGGGACCTCTATGTCTTCAGCTTCCAAATCATCGGACTCTATTTCTTGTGCTTCTTCTATAGAACCCAACGAAAGGTTCATTGATGGTAATTGCTTGAAGGATTGCACCTTAGTTATTTGTGCTATATATTCCTCTGCTTCCTCTTCGTCTTCAGAATCAGAGTAATAATAATCTGAATCACTATCTGAGTCGCTATCAGTGTAGCCATCCGAATCCGAATCCGAATCGGACTCTGCATCCACTTCATATTCAGTAACTTTGGTACTAACGTTAGATAAATGGCTCTTTTGCCTTTCTGGAAGCTTGAAGCTCACATGCTTATCAGCATCCTTTTCTGCAGATACACTGCTCTGATTCATTCTTTCTTCTGTTTTCTCTGCAAGATGGTCCATTATATTGTCTAGCATGTTAGCTTGTGACACCAATACTCTTAAACTAGAGTTTGGGTTTGCGGCCTCTTTGGTTAACTTCGCTTTAACAGTCGAAGCTAGCATATATGTTTGTGCAAATGACATTTCACTGTCTGATTGTCGACGCATTGTTTCTATATTATATATTGTCTTGTTATACTAGGTGAGATCAATTGGAAATATGACAGGGTCAATGGTTATTTATATAAATAATTCTGGTTATTAGTCATCGGCTCTTAGTCGGAAATAATACAATTTTGCAATGCGATTACAAATTATGATCAAAAATGGCTTCTCGGATACAACGCGGTAGAACGGGCCCGCGGAAATTAGCACTAAAGTGGCTACTTCAAACCCTACTCTACATTATTAGTAATAATAGAAATATCTGTATACTATTAAGGTATAGCTTACTATGTGTCTTTTCGATCATTACGTAGCAATTTTACTTCGGTAATCTTCCAGATAATGTTATATTAAGCTTGTCGAAGGTACTTGTGCTTAATAAGCGCACTCCGTAAATGATATACAAATCTTTATTCACTAAGACTACCTAGTTTGCTTAGAAATGTAGCGCATAGATGCAGTTAAGTTCTTGTTATTGTTGTGGATTCTAACAAAGGGAAGTAATTGTTACCAAACTTATCAACTAAAAAAAGACGGAGCTTCGCTGCATCCGATTATCGACGTTCGGTAGAAACTCGGATAAATACTAAGGGAAAAGGAACACGCCTAAAAATACAATGAATATGCTATAAGCCTAGACACTTAATTACCGCTACATCGTATCATAGTATACTAGGTATCCCGGAAGTTAAGAATAGTATTATCGCTATATAATTCACTCGGTAATGAATATCGGAAAACGGTTGGGGTTGCAAGCCGGCCTCAACTTCAAGTAGAACAGCCGCAGCACTCTTAAGAAAAAGGTACTGTCAATTACGGCGAGAGTTCCGGATATGACCCTGCTGGTTTCTCGAAGACATTTTGCGTAAATATCTACATCGGATGTCAGGCAAGCTATGCAAGCCTGGATTCACTACATGGAGGGAGAGCACTCCTCCCGTCCTTCAACGTACAATATGATACAACCGTGAATTTAATATTTATAGGATTAGATAAAAAACCACACATTCATTAGCTAATTCATGCAAAAATGGAAATTTATAATTAAAGAAAATAACATTTTCGTATTCTTTTTAAGTAACAACTCTGTAATAGTTCTTGTGTTTGCTTACAAATTGATCTAATCGAATAAACCCATACCCATATCTTCATCAGATTCTTCAGCTTCTGGAGCAGCTTCTTCTTCAGCAGCTGGAGCATCACCTGAGGCAGCAGCACCGGCAGCGGCTGGAGCAGCAGCTGGTCCGGCAGCAGCGAAGGAGAACAATAATTCCTTTAAGTCCTTACCTTCTAAAGCTTTAGCGTAAACATCAGCCCAGACGTCTTCAACGGAAGCACCAGCTGCCTTGGTAACAGCTAATAATTTGTCGGAGGTAATTTCGATTTCAGCATCGGCCAAAATTAAGGCGGCGTATGAGACAGAAGCTTCAGTAGACATCTTTATTATCTTATATCTTGTTGATTAACCTAAATCTATTGAACGCTTATTGAAATTTTTCACTTTTGTTAGTCCAACGGATGCTCGACCATAACATTTACCCGATTCAAAATGGCAGATTTTTCGGCCACCCAAAAAATTTGGAAATGCTAGGATAAATACATGCGCATATCACGAGAAACAGTCACAAGGTAGATAAGACTATACCAGGATATTATGACCATACTAGGTGTATTTTAAACAGTAAACTAGACGTAAAGATAACTATAAACAAGAAAACGGTATACAAGTGCCGAAAGTGACAATAACAGACAAGATTAAATAGAAAATTAGTTCAAGAACTTGGTCAAATCGTTCAACCAGTTTCTGTATTCCTTTTCTTCTTTGAATTCACTGAAGGAGATGATGAATTCCGCCAATTCATCATCTATGCCCTTAGATTGTAAGTAGGCTTCGAAACCAGTCTGAACTGATTCATCTAAATCGGAAAACCTTGGGCCCTGGTACTTAAACTTGTCGATGAATTCATTCTTGTTCAAGATTTGGTCGCTTAAGAGCGACGAAACGTTGTTCTGGTAGTTGACGAAATCAATCAAGAAGGAAGATTCAGAAGCTTGTAAAAACAAGTTCAACAATAAACCGTCATTATTACCTGGTTTTTCAATCAAGACCCTGACGTTGCAGAGTAAGGAGTCTAAGGATTCGACTTCTTCTTCCATATCCATTTCTTCGGCTGTAGGTTCGCTCACGGGTATATCGGTCACTTCATCGATATCAAAGAAGATTCTGATGGTTTCACCGCTTTCGTCTTCCTTAACAAGCTGGATGTTAGAGTTACCTTCGGTTTCAATAATCTTGTATCCGGCCTTGTTAGCAAAGTCTTGGTATACTGGGTCCAATTCGTTTGGAATGGAGTTTGAAAGCTTCAACTCTTGCTTCAATACGTCCTTCAATTGCTTGCTTGGGGCGGTTGAATAATTAGATCTGCTAGGGATAAATGGAGATGATCTCAATAATTGGGGAGCGACCCTTAAGTTGTTCGAAACAAATTTTTTGCCGATTCTGGTGACCGACATACGTAAAGGGGAGGTGAGCATTCTTGCAGACATGGTAATTGATTGGATTAATTAATTATATCTAGTAATACAACAAAAGATGTAAGACTAACGGATATATCCATACTTGTAATAAAAAAGCTCATCACAGCGTATGTTAGTTGGTATTCGCACGTCAGACTGCAAAATATTTAATTGATCTATACCAAACAGTTTTACATATTAACTGATATTATGAAGCGAAAAGACGATTTATATTAAATAAACGATTAATATTATAAAAACAAATTAAGCAAAATGCCATCATGTATGTAGAGAAGAAAAAGATATAAAAATGAAACTCGAAAACGAATTTTTGGAAACTGTAATGTACACTTAGTTTTTATTAATAGTCAAATATCATTGTTCAAGAGCTTCGAAATATTCTTGAACGAAAGCAGAAGATCTTCGATAGCGACGTTCTTGGTATTTTTCATATATAGCCTTATGATTTGTTTCAGCAGAACGACAATTCTGTAACAAGATTTCTGCCAATGGTCTCAATTGAGATTCAGTATAGCCTGAATAGAAAACATGAGCTTCAGTCCAATGGCCTCTGTTTAATAATTTTCTTGATAAATAATGAGCACCTGCGGCTAACCAACTTGGTTGAGAAGCGACAAACCTTGAATCCATGATTGTAATTTCCAAGAAGTATTTGGCCAATGTTCTGGTTTCATAGTCATAATCATCTGCTTTACTAGTTCTTCTTAAAAATGACATTGGGCCTGGCCATCCCATATCGAATTCTAACACATCAATCATGAATCTTTCTGCTTTCAAAAAGTCATCCACGCTATATGCGTTATCGGCCATATATGCAACTTCTTGTACTGTTGGGCAATTGATTTCTTCATATTTAGCGGCGATGAACAATGCTACTGCTCCAACCAATTGGAATCTTGATAACGATACTTTACGCTTGCTCAAAAATCTATCAATATAGTTAACCGTTAAAAACAAAGTTTCTGGTAATAAATTAAACCTATTGTGGACTTGGACAACCCAATCAATCAAAACACTTCTCATTTCCCACTTCAATTCGTCCTGATTATTCATGTAATTCGCATCAGGAACTAATCTATATTCTAATTCATGCATGTAGTTAAATATCTCTGGTGAATACTCGGCTACCATAGTAACATCATATGTGTCTTCGTCGTTCTCATCCAATGTACTTCTAGAGAATTTTTTCATGACATACTGTAATTCGTTGAATATGACTTTGTTCCATTTTGGTTCCATTGGCTTATTGTAATCTTCTTCTTCTTCTTCTTCTTCTTCCTCTTCGTTCTCTTCGTCTTCTTCGTCGTTGTTTTCGTCGAATTGCTCTACAATTCTGTGCTCATTTGCTAATTCAAGACCAATTTCATCGATGTTCGAAACATCAGAGCTTCCACCTAAACGTTCAAAATGAGACTTGAGTATATCATCTGAATGTTGACTGTTTTCATACTCATGTTGCTCGAGTCCCTGTGGCTCAAGTTCATTTCTTCTGGCCACAATTTCAAGTGGACGTTTTTGTTGTCTTTGTTTGTACGCTTGGATTTTTTGTAGAGAATTCTTCAAATTCAAATCGATCTTTCGATTTTCATTTAGTTGTGTTAAATCTCCAAGTACTTCTCTTCTATCGTTGCCTGCCGGGTTGTTGTTGTTATTATTATTGGTAGCTTTTCCAATGAGTTTAGCACCAGTGTTATTTTTCGATTTGATTCGGGAGTTTTCATCATTAAACGATTTAGCTTGGTGTTTAAACGATTTCATGTTAAGCGAATGACAGTATTAGTATTTTTATGCCCAGTGATTATTTATGCTAATGAATGGAGGTTGGTACTGGTGGTCTATTTGATATCAAACAACAATATATTAATTAATCAAACCTCAAGTATTTAGTAGCGATTGTAATATGTTTATATGGATATAAACAAAGTTGGGAATGAAAAGTTTGTTAATTGATAAATTGGTTCTTGAATCAATATTGCTCAATCTAAAAGGTTGGATTGATTTGTGATGAATTGCAATAAAGAATATTGTCAAACGATTAAAAGTAACCAGTATGATAGTATGAAGCTAATGAAGAATCAATCAATATGAATAGTATACTAGAGACAGTTACTTGAACAAACAATGGTAGTAAGTTTATGTTTGTAGCTGATGATTTGTGGTATTTGGAATGTAAACAAATAAATCGCGATTCATTTTCGCAGCGTAGTAGCGGCTTGTCCCAAAAACGCTGTTAGCATATATATATATATATATATATATGTACACATCCACATACAAGTAGAACAAAGAAACAGCATCGCAATAGAGGCATGCTCCAATGAGTATCATATATTTCTGTTCTATGTGTGTGAGGTGAAATTTGTAGATAACTGTGCATTTAGAGTTCATAAAACCGCAGATCAGAGACAAACTTAAATTAAGCAAGAATGGCGTATGACAGAATAATATAAAGGTAAGGGCTAGTATTCAATGAGCTGTATATCCCCGTACATTATCAATAGGTACCAATGGCAGGTTTTAAATGGTTCAATCAAAATAGTCTAGGGTCGAAGGTGTACGCAAAATATCCTCGGTTGCGCTTATTGGGTCACAAGCATGGATGTCTTTAGAATCATGAATATTCATAGGATCATAGATATCTATAGGATCATGCAAGATATCTAAGCTTGATACGCCGGTCCCAACCTTGTAATTCTTGTCCGTGCAGCCTTCGGATCCAAATATTTCTTCGTTGAGTAATTGATGCGAAATCAAGATTTCCAGACAATCTATTTGGTTGGTTAAGTGTGTGGTGCATTGTTGAATTGTAAGCATCATTTCGTGAAGTATTCTACTAGGTAGCTGTTGTTTTGTCATCTTTTGCAGCATTTGGTTCAAATCTGAAAGTAGCTCATATTTATTACATTCGTTCGACTGAAGAGGCGACTGTAGGATTGTCATGTTATGGAAGCAAGATAAGATATCTGGCTGGTGCTTTTAAAGTGTGTAATAAATCCCGAAAATTTAATTACACGCATAGCGAATATCTGCAATATAGCAGGATTGTCAAGATGTACGTCTACATATATAGGATTCAATATGTGGGTGTCAACCTGCGGGATGCCAAGTTAGTTGAAACCCACCAAAGGAAAGCCTCGTCAAAGTTCACACTACTGTTTTCCGAAATATATATGAGATTTCATTCCTTAAAATTACTTCGGTCCGCCCGTGTTGCACATAAAGTATGAAAAAGTAGATGTGGTATTCCCTCACGAAGCTTAAAATATTTTCAACAATGAATATTCAATAAATAAAATTATGTTATAAAATAATCTTCTGTAAACTTTGAAAGGATCTATTTGCATGCATCCGTACACTGGAATGATTCGTTAGAAGTTATACATACCATGGTTCAATGTTTGCAGCTTTCGACCATATTCTTTTCAATTACGTAATATCTCAAGTTGTCGCAACTACTCAAATATTTCAAGTTGAGGCTTCAAATCTTCAATCTGCAAGTCTTCGATCTGCAAGTAATTGCTACGAATCCTAAGAAGTTTCCACAACTCACCTGCATGCTTAGATATCTACATACGTAGCATTTCCTTCATATGTCTATAGAAGTGAAAAATGATGATAGTCCCATTACGTTGCTTGGGCAATTAGTGGATAATCACACCAGATGCAAGCACTACTATTCAGAGTTGGACATTATTGCGTTAAAGTTCAAATGCTGCGCTACATTTTTTCCGTGCTACAAATGCCACTTAGAACTCGCTCATCATCAAATTGTACGCTGGAAGTCTGAGGATTTAAGCCTTGAAAAGGTCATTCTATGTGGATCTTGTTACAATCTACTTTCGTATGATGAGTATAATACAAGCGAAAGCAAATGCTCATATTGCAAGGCACAATTTAACCCGAAATGTTCGCTCCATCATCTGTTATACTTTGACGTATGACCTCTGTGCCAATTACTGCTCCTACTACATAGCATTTCATTTAATCAACGATTGTACTGCACATAATACGGTATTTCAACCTCATGACTTGGCGATTACCGGGGCCTATATATCCATAGCTTGAGCTATGCAACTGTAAATATATGTTTTTTTCTTAAGTTGTGATAATAATATAGATATGACTTCAGTACTATCATCTCCAGATTTACCAATGGATGCGCCAAGCAAAACGGCGATTATCATTTCACATTTGGAGAAAAAGGACTTTGTTAGCGACCATAAGAACTTGGTTGGCGACATGCCAATTGTCGATCAAATTAAATTAAATATTTTAAACTTGCCGACTCCATCAAATGTGGATTATACGGGGGATGAATATTATTTGTCTACTATTGAACACTGGTCAAACTTACCATTTCTTAACCGAATCGTTATTATTATGAGGAATGGTGAACTGGCAAAAGCGCTCTACGAGTATTTAGCCAAAGGTACTCTTTTGCCGAAAGATGCTAAAGTAGCGCTACAAGAAAATTTATTAACTAAGTCCAAATCTTATGAGTCTTTGGTTGGTGACGATTCATTATCGATTACAAAAGACTTGTCTAAGTTTAAAGAGCATCATAATGCAACCGGGGGCTCGGAAATGTCGCAAGATTATTCAGAACCCGAACCGCAACAATTTAATGTCTACAAGGATTTGGCAAAAATGGGGATCCATTTAGAGGCCTATAATAATGACGATCAAATGCTGGAACTTAAGCAAGACGATGGGGGTCAACCCGGAATAAAAAGAACCAAGTCCTTGTCCAAAACATTGTTTAAGCCAGAGTTAAAAGTCAATACTGAACATGCCAATGTTCATGCTCCAAGCAAATCCAAAGTTCTTCAAAGTCCATCGATCACTCTAGATGAGACTTTTTGAATTACGTAGCATCTTCTTATACCGTATATATGTATAATTTCATTAAATCATAAAGATTAATTTTGCAATTGTTTTAGTAGTGGCCCGCGCAGAAATGCTATAATCAAAAAGGTAAAATAATTTGAACAAACAGGGAGTACTTCCATTATTACCTTAATAACGAAGCGATGAAAATATTTAGTTATTTAGCATTACCTTTACTAGTCTCGTCTGTATGGGCTACGAAGAAAGATGCGGCTGTTTATCAATTGAATTCCCAAAGGTCTGATATAACACCCGTTGTTACAAATAACGATGCATTATTATACTTCTCGGATAAATTTGACATTTCAAACTACTATAAAATAGGCGATAACAGCGATGAAATCATTCATTTTATTGACTATCAGCACAAATTAGAAGAGTCAAACGCTAAAGCGAAGATGGTTGTCTTAATTAATGGAGTTTCAAGTCCAAATGAATTTTTTCCTACAGCTAATCCAACATTTCAGATAATGAATTCTGGTCACTTTAGCCAATTAAGTCATTCAATTTTGGCAAAATTCCCTAAACAAATGGCTGAATCTGGCAAACTTGAATCTATTCCATTAACAAATGAAATGAAATTACTCTCTAGTAGTAATAAAAGCAGTTCATTGACTGAACACTTTAATTACTTCAACGAAAAGTTAATGGGAATTTGGGAATCTTTCAAAAAGACAAACAAATTTGATAATCAATTACTTGTGAACAGTAATGCTGACCAGACTGCTATAACCTTGAAGTTAATAAATGATAAGTTATTTATTAACGAATTATCGCAGTTAGTCCATTTAAGTTCGGTTGAACCTAAGAACGACGATGTCATGTTTATTAATTTAAATTCATTGCTTTCTATTGGCAAAAAAGTTGGATACAATTCGAATACCTATACCTTTTCATCAAAGGTCTTGTCAGATTATTTAGTTGGTTTGGCAAACAAGTTCGATATTTCTATCATTACCTTACCTATTGATAACAACAACAAACAATTGAATAACCATTTACAGAAAAGAGGTAAACAATTAAATGACCTTTTTAGCGTTAATGAGGCTAACAAGAGATCATCTAAGGGTGGATCATGCTACTCTTCAGAAGAGGCTTGCCAAGTTGCTACTTCTAATTGTAATTCACATGGTGTTTGTTCTAAAGTAAAATCAAGCTGTTGGACTTGCTTGTGTTCACCTTCGCATAACAAAACAACTTCAAAAACTACGAATTGGTCCGGTTTTGATTGCAGTAAGAAAGACATTTCAGCTGAAGCTAATTTGTTATTGTGGACAACTTTGGCATTGTTGATTCTCTTTATTGGTGGCATAAAATTATTATTCGACGTAGGTAATGAGCCATTACCAGGTGTTTTAGATGCAGCTACGGTCTCCAAAAAGAGTCAATAAATTTTCATCCTACCTCTCTATTCTTCATATAAAACGATAGTTATTTAGTTAGTTCGTATTTTACTTCAATAGATTTTTCTCCGCTTAATTCAGTAATGTTATTTTTGTTCCGCGATAAATTGTGTAAAATGGCTTGATATATACTTGTTTTCCTGTTAATTAGATAACAATAGCTATTAACGATGAAGTTTTCTAGGAAACCGCTTGTTTCAGCTTTCATGCTATTATGCGTTATCTGTGTAATTTATTTTATGTCGTCCTCGTCTTCCGATGGTTCCCTAGGGAAAGCATCTCCAATTAATTTGATGAAAAACAATGATAATACGTTTGACTTGAAAAGTCAGGAAGTGTCCGAAACACCTATAGATTATGTACCAAGCGAAAATCCAGAAGTTATTAGAAGGCCTGGCAAGCAAGCTGCTAAGTCTGACAAACCCAAATCTGAAAAGGTAGAAGTTATACCAGAATCAAGTTTAGAATTTACCGATACTCCGTTTATGCCAAAAATGGCCAATGAAACTTTAAAGGCACAACTAGGAAATGCTGCCTGGAGGTTGTTTCACACAATTTTGGCTAGATATCCTGAAACTCCATCCAAACAAGAGCAAACTACATTAGACCAGTATATACACTTATTTGCACAAGTCTACCCTTGTGGAGATTGTGCCAGACATTTCCAAGGCTTATTATCCAAATTCCCACCCCAAATCAAATCTAGGAAAACTGCTTCGTTATGGGGTTGCCATATGCATAATAAAGTTAATGAAAGGTTGAGCAAGCCTGAGTATGACTGCACGAAAATTTTAGAAGACTATGATTGCGGATGTGGTGATGATGAAAAAGAAGACGATAAGACCCTAGGAAACGAAAATATGGACCATTTGCGAAGCATAAAGGTTAACGAGAAGGAAGATTCACCTCAATTAGGTGGTTAAGTTTGATCACTTGTATATTGATACTAAAACAACATCCGATACATGTAATAGCAATTGGCGTACGCCCTTATTAATTAATTAATTTTATGTATGAATATATTAAACTATAGTACAACAACCTGTATTACTAGTATTGGCTTGTCTCATTTTCTTAATCTCTTGATATTGCCTAAACTTGTTTTGCTCCGGTGGTAAATCCCAGAGACCTGAAATAATGTAATCAGGTGTATTCTGTGTAAAATTTATTATTCTTACGGTTAGTGTATCTCTTCAGTCTCTTATTTCCATTCACCATACGTACAATAGAGATGCGTTTGAAGCGGTGATTCTTTCTCGCAATAAAGCCTCTTTTAACCTTGAATTAAATTCAAGGATCCGTTTCAATTTGATCTGTGCTATCCGATTCGTCAACTCTTGTTGTCTTTCACTCATCTTGTATCTACATCAAGTTGATATCAAGAAGAATGTATCTATAAAATATTATAACACATTTGCAAGGATCGCAAACATGCCGCATTTAAAAAATAAGAAACGATAATTACTGTTACTCAAAATTACTGTACAACTATTCAATCTATATTAATAGAGTACTATTCACTTATTATTAGCTCTATTCGGCTAAATAAGCATTTCGTATAAAATGAAGTTTCATCACCCATTCATTCATGCTAAGCACATCCCAAACGCTATCGATTGTTTGCAAATGATTCTCAATGCATTTGTTAATTGTACATCTAACGATTCACTAATCTAAGGTCAGAATTAGAAGAAAAATAATAATAAAATACAAACTGCGATGATGGTGGCTAATATCAATGTATCCCGTTTCCTTCGGGTATTAATTCTAGAAATTAAAACGTTTATTCCAGGTATTTGTTGAACCGCTCCCATCATTCGCAGTTGTGCATTACTCAAATGAACCCTCTGGCTGTACAACTCATCTCTTGTACTGTATGCTTGTTGTAGTAACCTCTCGGCAAAAGAATTAGCATTATCCGCCCGAACTCTTTCGTCTAAGATATAATCATTTGCGTTCAAGTCGCCATTGTCTGCTGTTCGATTAGACGTTCTTTCTTTATGGGCATTAATATCTGATCTTACGGAAAATAGCAAATTATTTCTATTTCTTTCCTCGTTTATAACACCTTTGATTTTTGCATACGACCGTTTATGCTCGCTCAATATTTCTTTATGTCTTTGCAATTGTTGTAACTTAGATGTTGATAAGCTGTTTTCTGTTTCTGATATTCTGTTTAAGGTATTTACAACGTTGTCCCTCTTTTGTAAGATTTCAAAAATCGATTCACTTAACTCGTTTTCTTCGTCGCTTGAATTGGTATTAGACAAATTCTGAAACCCGGAATAACGTGACAAGAGGGTATCCGTCTGTTTTTCTAAATTCAATGCTTGTGACCTCGTCTGCGTAAACGTTGCTGAAGACATTTCTGTAGGCAATTAAAGGGCATACAAGCTCAACCGGTGATTTGGTTTATCTGTTGTTAAATGATTTTTGTTATATACAGGTACTCATGTTACCCAATAATTTCTACTACAGTTCTGATTACATTGGTTTTTGTGCTGTAGAACATAACAGGATAATAGTATGGAGTCACCTATTGAGCTTATGGAGGTAACCCCCAGTCCTATGACATTGGAGGATTTAAACCTACAAGAAGAGGAGAAAGAAATACCTAATTATGATCCAAAAAAGAGATATCCTACACTCCAAAAAGTGCTCTATTATTTGACCAAGGTGCAAAAATATTCGGCTTATACATTTTCGAGCTTTCTAGGTTTACATTTGACATCGGTGATAGTTACTCCTGGGTTGGGTATGCCAATACCCCTTTGCCAAGATGTTTTTGAAATGAGTAGGGCTGTTTATCAATCCATTCCAAATTTTGAAAATATAGTGATTATAGGCTCCAGCGTCTGCCACATATGCTCTGGAATAGGAATTCGCCTTATTAAAAGCCATATCAGGCAAGGAAAGATTCGTCGCTCCAAGATAGACTATGAGCCAGTAATCAAGAATGACGAGCGTGATGACATCGGACTAGGTGGAATTACAGGGCTAATTGGTTTGGGATATAGAAAGTCCTTAATATCACGCTACATTCCAAATATGACCCCATTGCAGTTCTCGGGCTATCTATTGATTCCACTCGTGGGTTACCATTTCTTAAAGTTTAGGTATATTCCCCAGATAATTGATGGAGACTCGAGCTTGATCTCATTGGAGTATATAACTCATTATTTAGCCAAGTCTCCGTTAGGCAAAGTGGGAAATGCGCTCAACTACATTGCATTGATGGGCTTGGTGCTAAATGGAACGTACCATTTTGTCAGTGGCTACTTGAAATTAAACCATAAATACAGCTTACGTTATAAAAAGTTGGCGTACGGTGTCATTAGCGGCATTTGCATACTTGGAACTATCAGTTTGGTGAGATTCAGGAGGTTGCCCTTAGCAGAAGGTTTCCTAGGAAAGCTGTTCAACAAGTATGTGAATTACTTGGCATTGTAGGCCCCCAACCATGCTACAAATTGCCGACAATTGTCTGGAAGTTTTCGGCCAAGCTTCAGGAAATTACCTAAAATTCTTCGGGAAATCATCCTCCTACGTCCACTTATTGCCCTGCCAGATACATCCATCTGCTAAAACGTTCGCTTCATCTACAGTTAAAATCTTCAATAAATAAGCATATATATTTATCGCATCAATATAAACTCTTTAATATACAAGCGGATATTTAGGTACTTGGCCTCAGACGGATTTTAGACAGTGACAGTCTCGGTGGCCGTCTCTGGGCCCAAAGTTGGCTGTTTGACACTTCTCTTGGTTCTGTAGTCCTTCACAGCACTCTTGATGGCATCCTCTGCCAACATGGAACAATGCAACTTCACTGGTGGTAACGACAACTCCTTGGCAATGGCCGTATTCTTAATCTTCACCGCCTCTTCCAATGTCATCCCCTTCACCAACTCAGTGAGATATGACGAAGACGCAATAGCCGAGCCGCACCCGAACGTCTTGAACTTGACGTCCTTGATCACCCCCGTCGCATCATCCACCTGGATCTGCAATCTCATCACATCCCCACAAGCTGGTGCGCCCACCAACCCGGTACCGACGTCCACGTCCGTCTTATTCATTGATCCCACGTTTCTTGGGTTCGCATAGTGATCAAGCACCTTTTCATGGTATAATCTCTTGCTGACGTTCATCATTGGCATCACCCTAGCCCTGGAAGCCACTGGCATAACCCTTCTGGCCGGAACTGATAATCTTACTAACGATCTAGAAAACATTATTATCTTAATAGCCTAATCTAATATAATAACTATAATGAGAATATAACAATCAATTATTCTTTTACGGGTCCATTGGCTCTTTTATATATGATTCTGAATTATTAATTTGCTTATGTAATCTCTTTGTGGTTGCTTACGTTATTTTTGGTCATACTGCTATTCTACGATTGGGCACGGTACCTATCGGAGAAGGAAAAAGAATCTAATATCTCATGTGTCGGTAAATGTCGTGATTTTGGTATAAAATGTCTCCTTGCTTTTAAATGTTATACATCACTTGGTGATAGGTAACGAAGAAGATATGGTAGTGCATATGGTATATATGACACAAAGAGCAGAGGAATTTTGATGATAAGTGCTACAGTGAGAATTGAGAATTAATAGATTATAAAGGAGAATGCCAGCGGGTACCAAAGATATCAGTTTTTTGTTACAGGTGAGGTAATATTGAAATAGGGGATACTCATAGAAAGGCGAGAGATTCCCGAGAACATTGCTAATATAATTGATAGCTATTTCAAGAATCCGCCAAAAAATATTGCATAGCGGTTGTTGATCAAACGGAAGCCTGGATAGCATTGGGCGTTTATGAAATAATCGAGAGCGGCGGGATTGAAAGAGAGTATATGAACGAACAGCCGCCGAGCGAATACGACACGGGGGTGTCTAACGGGGACGTGGACTGGTTGTTTCGGGGCAAGTCCAAGAAATTGACGAAGAAAATGGACAAGGAAAAGAAAGATGGGGCGGAAGAGCCAGAGCGAGAGAAAAGCGATGCGGTTGTGCCGCCGGTGCTGCCAGCGGAAGAAGTGGGTCCTCGGGGAGGCGGTGGACAGCAGCCGCTGCTGCTGCTGCTGCTGCTACCACACAGCGCAGGGCACGAGAAATCGTCCAAGTTGGATCGATTCAAATTGGGTCGCTCGCGGTCGTCGTCAACGGGCAGTACCAACTTCCACCTGGGAGAGATGCTGTCTCAGCCGCAGCCACTGGCGCCGGTGCATAATGGGAAGAGAAGAAGCAGCTTGAATTTCATATCGGCTGCGAATCTTCCCACGCCATCGCAGGCGATGTCCAACACAACGGCTGCGGCCACGATTTCGAGTGCGGGTGGCTCGCTGGTGTCGCTGGAGGCCTCGCCTAACGTGTCGCGGTCTAATTCGGCATCGGGCAAGACGAGGTCCCTTTTCAGTTCGTTGTCGGCCAAGTTCAAATCCAATTCGTCGGGCTCCAGCTCGGGCCAACTGAGCACCAACTTCAATTCGCCCGTTTCAAATGTGTCTCCGAAAATGAACGCAAACCTACTTGGTGTATCGCATAATAGCATCAATATCATCCCTACGCAAGATCTTGCAACCTTGGTGGACAAGCCGCCGCCAGGAATGCCGGTTAATTCGAAGAGAAGAATTTCGAGCTCCAGTTCAAAGTCCGCATCGCATGCTATGCAGGTTAATAAGCTGTTGGAAAGTGTAGCTACTGATTCGTCAAACAACAGAGTATTATTGAATAAAAACCCTAATAGAGAGAAGGTTCCTTTGAAAGACTTACATGATATTAATCTCAGAAGAATATCGTTTGCCATTGATAAATTAGCGTACGACCCACAACAACAAATTCCGTCGAGACGTCCTAAGAAAGGTAATGTGTTAGTGCCCGAGGATATAGTGGCGCCACCTCCAAGATTGTCGCAGGGTATTTCTTTGAGTGACAGTAATGGAAATAAAACCAATGCACATCAGGATCTCAAGTATTCAGAAAAGGAACTCTTGTTAGCAATCGATGCGCAAAAAAGAGCGTTGTTAGAAGCCGACAAACATGCCAACGAAGCGCATTTAGCGGCCAGACGAATCGCGCTGGAGGTTAGCCGTTATAAACTAAAAAATACTGCCAAACAAAAGACCGAAGACGACGAGGATGAAGTAGATGACGGTCTAACGGCGGGTGTACAAAAGATTGAGATCGATAAGCCCTTGCACGTTTATGAGAATCACTTCGAAAACCCAGACATTGTAACGTCACGTCAAGACAAGACTGGTTATGGACATACTGACCTAGAAGAGGATAACTTGATTAATGATTTATCATTGGAAACTATATATACAAGATGTTGTCATTTAAGAGAAATATTGCCAATACCAGCAACGTTGAAACAATTGAAAAATAAATCTAAGCCATTGCAGGTATTGAAATTGTTAAATCCAAAACCAACATTAATCGATGTTCTATCATTTAGTGATTTTATTGCGATTACTCCAATAAATACCGTCATATTTGATAATGTCACTATGACTACAGAGATGCTAAAACATTTCCTATCTTCGTTAGTGCATAACAAGTTTTTAGAAAAATTGTCCTTGAGAAACGTGGCGATAGATGAACTTGGATGGAAATACCTCTGCAAGTTTCTTTCTAGAAATCTGACTATTAAAAAATTGGATATTTCTCAACAAAGAATTAAATCTGATACCAAGAAGGCATGTATTAGGTCCTCAATGAATTGGAATCTTTTCATCCAATCATTGGTTGTGAGAGGTGGTATTGAAGAATTGGTCATCAATGGCTGCAAATTATCTGATGAGATTTTTAAAGATTTGATTGAAAATGCAGTAAAGTTGTCTACTTATAGATTAGGAATTGCGTCGATAGAATTGAATCAATTCAAAGCCAAAATAGTAGCTAACTGGATCACTGATGAAAATTCCAAATGTGTTGGTGTTGATATCGCATTCAATGATCTAAGCAACGGTCAATTACAACCGTTTATTCATGCATTTCAAAATGGAATTCCAAAACTAATTTTCTTTTCCCTAAATTCAACCAACTTGGTTGATGTTGGAGAGGCATCAGATCTAATTAAATCTTTAAGTAACATTAAAACTTTGAGGTTCTTGGATTTAAGTTCGTTGCCGGAGCTATTCCCTGGTATAATTTCAAGATTAAATAAATATTTGCCAAGATTTCCTACCTTGAAAAGAATTCATTTTGATTTGAACGAGTTATCTAGTCAATCTATTGGTGCAATAGCTGATATTCTACCTAAGATTGAAGGTTTAGTTCATGTGTCGTTTTTGGGTAATAAGAATCTTAATCACGGATCTGCGGCTACATTATACGCAGCAATTAAATTGTCCAATTCTATCTTTACACTTGATTTAGACTATGATTTAATTCCCGATAAGTTATCTCAAAGAATCGCATTTTATTTAATGAGAAATATGGATAGAACTATGAATTCAGATGGAGTAATTAATAGTTCTAATTCAGATAATAATGCAAATCAAGAAGAATTAATGTTTGACGGTTCATTGTTGATGGAAACAGCTGAAAAGCTATTGATTGAGAACGATAAGACTTCCGATAGGAAAGCGGACTTAAAAATCCAAAAAATCATTACTAATGCGTTGATAGAGAGAACAAGAGCTGTAAGAAGAGATATTCATCAGAATATTGATAACTTATTCCAGAAAAGAAATGAGGGAACGTTGTCTTTGGAGGGCAAGGAAACTTTGTTGAGACTTTGTTTACTTGATTCATCATTGGAGAAGGTTGTTCTCATGTTTGAAGAACAGGGGAACTCTTATGGATTGGATAATGGTGCATCTCCTCATGCTAGTCCTTCCCCATCTTTTAATATATCCGCAGATAACACTAATAACCAATTAAGTCAACAAAATACAGCATTGCCAAATCCTCCAAACATTATAGGTGCCAATACTGGGAATAAGAAGATTGACCTACTTAATGCTCATGATAACTTGCATCAGAGTTCAACTGAATTGATTACGGCTGGACCAATCTTATCACCCCAAAATGTTGAACGTATGAACCACCAAAGTTATTTCCCTGGGATCGAACAAAATTTCCAACCTCATCAAGTGGTCATTGATTCTTCTTCAGATGGGACGTATGTTCCCATTGATAACTTAACCGGTAGACCAGTTCTAATGAGGTCTATTTCCCATACTTCTACCCATGCGAAGGAGCAGGAAAAAGAGGAAGGTGAATTACATAGATGGGGGGTATTTATGGAACAAAGGAATAACAATGATAATGAAGTACAAGATCTGAATAACCTTAAAGATACTTTAGGACATCAGTACCCGAACAATCGTGAACTTCCGACGCTAAATGTTTTGCCATCTGGTTCTGAATTAAGGGATGCAATTATTGCAGCCAAGGGTATTGAGTCAATTACCGATTTAATCGATAATATAAATGATAACCGAGTTAGTATCGACAAGATCTATGAAAATATGCCTAATACTGTCCCTGCTGAGAACAGTAAATCTAATCAAAACGTTAAGAAAACGAATTCTCCAACCCAATCACCTATACAAAAGCTGGCTATTGACAACCCACGTTTTCATGGAAAAGATGACGATATCCACTCAATTAACTCAATTGATCTGGAAGATCGCTATGATGATTGTAATGATGAACTTCATTCAAATTGTAAGTGCAACGATCAAAGAGTTAATGCTGTTGTCGACGAGGTGTACGATAAACTTTTGAATGACGCTCAAAGAGTTAGGTCAAACAGGCAAGAGTAAACACTAATGATAATTGTGAATGTACCTGTATAGAATTTATATTACAATTATTATAAAATTTCACTTATAGATTAAAGCCTATAAAAGCGACATACTATAAATCAAAATATTAAAATCAACTCAATAAAATTTGAAACTTCACTGAATTAATTAGTTTTGAGCTTGGAAAGCAGCAATCTTGTCAGCAATCTTTTGGTCTCTTTCAGCCTTGGTCAACTTAACTTGTCTGTATTTCTTAGATTCAGCAGCGTATTGTTCCTTGGTGAATTTCTTTTCAGTTGGCTTGAAAGATGGGTCAGCTCTGATTTTTTCATGAGCTTCCATGTATAAGTCTTCGACATCTTCAGCTTCAATTTCGTCATCAATGTAAGACTTGAATAAGGTTCTGAATTTTTCTTCATCATCATCCATCAATTCTTCCATGTATTCAGCGACGTGACCACCCATGATGTACTTTCTCAATAATTCAGCATCTAATTCTTCACCTTCGATATCCCAACCTGGGAATCTGTTTGGAGAGTGAGGGACGTATAAACCACCGTCAGAAGCACCCTTTAAGACACCGAAGATTCTAGCACCAGTGGTGGTTCTTTGTAAACCGATATCTAAGAAAGCCTTGAATGGTCTTGGGCCATCTTCAACAGCTTCGGTGAGTTCGAATTCACCTTCAACTTCTTCAACACCCTTGTAAGTGTCATCTAAACCTAATTTTTGTAAGGCTCTTCTGGCAACTAATAAACCAACAGCGTAAGCAGCGGACCAGTTAGTTAAACCGTGCTTGATACCGTATCTTGGTAATTCGTGAGCGTAAGCAGCAGTCAAGACAACATCACCAGTGATTTGAGAAGAGACGATTTGAGCAATGATGTCTCTGTTGGTGAATCTAACGACTAATCTGTACTTTGGACTGTTGTACTTAGCCTTGTGTTGGGTAACCAATCTCTTTCTTTGGTAGTAGTCGGTTTTACCTTCTTGTCTTCTACGGAAAGGAGTTTGGAAACGGGAGTGGTAAGAGGAACTCTTTAAAACTTTGTCGAATGGCATTTTGTATTCTTTGTTTAATGGAAGAACTAGTTAATCTTGAAAACCTGAAAAATTTTTTTTTTTTCACTACCAACTAACACTATGAAAAATTTTCGAACTCGCACCAAGAATCTGAATATCGCACGACCTTGCCATTTTAAAATTGATAAAAAGGGTATACCAATATTTACGCTGTTTGTGTG
The DNA here is from genome assembly GCA_030583545.1 of Debaryomyces maramus. Lineage (NCBI taxonomy): Eukaryota > Fungi > Ascomycota > Pichiomycetes > Serinales > Debaryomycetaceae > Debaryomyces > Debaryomyces maramus. Next base: position 128,086 of record JAJMIL010000010.1, on the reverse strand, counting down.
TTTATCATGATGAGGTTTACTGTGAAGAAGCTATGAATCAAACATACATACTGTAGACGATTCCATTAAATGTATTGAGGTGTTGAAGAGGTGCAGCTTTAGAGCGAAATGGATAGATCAAAAGAAGATGCAGCATTTGGACACAAACTATATTGAGTAAGTTTCAATATTCACGTATTGGTTAAGCCAAGAGATTAACTTCCAAGATAACAGGCTCTGTGGCCGAGTGGTTAAGGCGGTAGACTCAAGTTCTACTATCGTAAAGATGCACGAGTTCGAACCTCGTCGGAGTCATTATCTTTTTTTTAGATATCGCATTGATTTGTATCTCAATTCAATTATTGACAATTCATAATCACAATCAACTTATACTTGACACTGCCACTTAATATCAAGCTAGCTATGGTTAACGAAGCGCCAGTAATAACATCCCTCTTGGATACAGACTTGTATAAGTTGAGTATGCATGCGGCGGTGGTTAAGCATTTCCCGAATGTTTCAGTGACTTACAAATATACAAACAGAACACCCTCGATGGTATTAAGCAAGGAAGCAATTGAATGGTTAAAGTATCAGATAACAAAGCTTGGTGATTTGAGATTTTCCGCTAATGAAATAGATTATTTGCGCAAGGCATTGCCGCAAATGCCTGAGGTTTACTTAAAATATTTAGAAACATTTCAATTATTTCCAGGAAAACAAGTTAAATACTACAATGATGTCGATAACATTGAAAATTTTGAGATTGAGATGCATGGAAATTGGGATGAAACTATCCTATATGAGATTCCTGTGTTAGCATTGGTATCGGAAGCGTATTTTAAGTTCGTTGATACTAATTGGACATATGATCATCAGGGTGAAAATACTAAGGAGAAGTGTTCTCAATTGTTCCAAAATGAATGTAGTTTTAGTGAATTCGGTACTAGAAGAAGAAGATCTTTCCATTCCCATGATATTGTGGTTAAATCCTTAGCAGAATTCGCCCAGCATGATCAAAAAAATGCAAAATTTCTATTAGGAACGTCGAATGTATTGCTCGCAAAGAAATACAATTTAAAACCTACAGGAACCGTTGCACATGAATGGTTTATGGGCATTGCTTCTATTACACAAGACTACGTCAATGCCAATAAAATCGCCATGGACTATTGGTTGGACACGTTTGGTCCTGAATATGCTGGATTAGCATTAACCGATACATTCGGAACCGATTCATTTTTGAAGGTCTTTAATAAACCTTACTCGGACTATTACACCGGCGTGAGGCAAGATTCTGGTGATCCCGAATTATATGCTAAGCAGTTAGCAGCTCATTACAAGAGTCTAGGATATCCTGATTTCTCCAAGATAATATGCTTTAGTGATTCTCTAAATGTTGAAAAATGTGTTAAATACAAAAATTATGTTAGCGAATTAGGTTTGATTGCATCCTTTGGAATTGGTACTTTTTTCACCAATGATTTCAAGACTAATGTTGCACCGTTTTCAAAGTCAACTCCCCTAAACATTGTTATCAAGCTAAAAGAGGCTAATGGAAATCCATCAATAAAGATTAGCGACAACTTTGGCAAAAATATGGGTGACCCCAATGTTGTCTCCCAAGTAAAAAGAGAATTAGGTTATAAAGAACATATCTGGGAGGAAGGAAATGAAGAGAAGAGATGGACCTAGATGTGAAATTTATGTATTAGAATATTTATCAACTTTATAGAGAATATTTGTTGTAGTGTAACTACCAATATCATTGGGGCAATTAGAATATCATTCATTTAACTGATGTGATCTTAATGATTTATTTAAGGTGCCTACCACCATGGATTTAAACTACGATAACTTGATTAATGTACTTACCGTAGCCAATGGTTCAGAAAGAAACTCTTTCCAGCTGGACGCAGAATTTCAAATAAAGCAATGGGAATCCCAACCAGGTTACCATTTCTTGCTTCAAGACATATATTTGAAAACTGAATTATCGTTGCAGATAAGATGGTTAGCGATTATTTGTTTCAAGAATGGCATTGAAAAGTACTGGAGGTCATCGAGGAGTAACGCAATTAGTAAAGAGGAGAAAACACAAATTAGGGCCAGACTTTTTTATTTACTTCATGAAAAGAATAATCAGCTAACAATTCAAAATGCTCATTCGACAGCAAGGATTGTAAGATTTGATTTCCCAGGAGACTGGCCATCCTTATTCGACGATATAACTAAGAGCTTGGAGGATTTTGTATTCCAAAAAAATGATCTCGTATCCACAAATAATTTACTCATAATCTTGAATCAAATTTTTAAAACTGTTGCGATGGTTAGGATTGGAAGAGCAAGACATGCAATGCAAAGTAAGGCGCCAATAATAGTTCCAATGTTGATTAAGTTGTACCTTAAATTCTTCCAAGAATGTACCAGTACATTGAACTTGAGTTTAATGGAGATATGTTATCTCTGCTTGAAGAACTTGAGAAGGATCATTCCAGAAGGATTTGAAAACCCACATAAAAATCAAGATATCACAGATTTTTTAAAAGTAACTGTTGAACATTTGCAGGTTTTTGTTATGGAGCATGAAAAATATTCGTCTGATTTACTTGAGAGATATGTTAAATGCTATAGTAAGCTCTATGTGAACTTGATTAATAATAACCCAACAAGTTTCATATTATTACCCTGTTCGCAGGATATTATGTCAACGTTTATGTCCTTATTAGAACAGAAAGCACAAGATATTTATAATAGTAATGAAGAAAATGAATTTTGGGAAACGTTAGCATTAAAAGGATTCATGATCTTGAAAAAGATGATTACATATATTTATAAAAAGGGCGCTATAACACTCAAGCAAAGAAATGATAAAGAAGAAGTTCATAATGCTATTAATAAATTAACGCAGGAATTTTTTACAACTCAAGTGATTCAACATTTATGTGACTTAATTATAAATTGGTACCTTAGGTTAAAGCCCTCAGACTTGGAAAGTTGGCGTTTAGAGCCTGAAGAATGGTGTAATGAAGAATTATCGTCTAGTTGGGAATACCAAATTAGACCATGTGCGGAGAATTTTTACCAAGATTTGATAAAATATTTCAAAGATGATTTGTCTGGTTTTATTTTGAATAAGTTATCTAATGGATTAATGAGCAATAGTTCGATTAAGGACATTTTGATTAAAGATTCCATATTATGTACTTTTCAATTATCCGCAAGTTCCATTGCCGACAATGTTGATTTCGATAAACTTTTACAGGATGTTCTTATTCCTGAAGGTTTAAGAAATGATCTAGTTGAATGTAAGATTTTAAAAAGAAGAGTTTGTCTTATTATAAGTGAGTGGGCCTTGATCAAGTGCTCTCCTTCTAGTCGGGTCTCGATTTATAGGCTTCTTGCAAATTTTTTGCAGCCAGATAATAAAATAAATGATAAGGTTGTAAAGCTCACAGCTATACAAACCCTTAGAATTATTATTGATGATTGGGATTTCAATAAACTTGATTTCCAACCATTTTTACATGAGTTTGTTGGACTCTCTATTAACATGCTCACGGAAATGAATTTTACCGAGTCGAAGTTGTACGTTTTGAATACTTTAGGAGTCTTACTAGCGAGATTTAATCCTTTAATTGATCATCCAACATTATTAAGTATCCTATCAATCATACCAACGTACTGGGACTCTCCTGAAAGTGATAATGAGTCGATTTTGAAAAACTCCCTACTTCGGGTTTTGAAAAATTTATTAATTGCGTTGAATGAGAACTCTTTTGAAACATACTCTATTGCTATCCCATTAATTCGTAGCTGTTGTTCTGAAAAATCTGAGCTTTATTCTTTATTATCTGAAGACGGTTATGATTTATGGCTTGCCCTTTTGCAATACTGTCCAAATAATCAAACAAATAATCAAGAAGTATTAGAATTAACCGCAATGCTTCAATATGCATTGGTCAATTCAACTGAAATTCTACCTGTTATTTTGTCAATTATTAGGAGCTATGCCTTAATTGCACCGAATTTATTCAAAGGCGACTTTGGCTTAGAAATATTCAGAATATTATCAGGTTACCTATCAAACATGAGAGATGATTCATATGCAATATTTGTTTCGTTTATGGATATTTTGTTCTTACAAGACATTGATCATGAAGCTTTTATGAATATTCTCATTACTAGTGGCTTATTTAATGCCATGGCAATCTATGCATTGGATGAAAATCAATCTATAATCTCTGTAAATAAGATTTTGTTGGTGTTCTCAAGATTAGCGTATAGATCGAGTGATGCTTTTATGCAGATTTTGGACCATTTATCTATTGATTCGTCGAAATTCTTAGAAATATGGTTGGAGTATTACAACCGGAATGGAAATCCTAGGAATAAGAAGATCAATCTATTGGCATTATTATCGTTATCATCTTATGCCATTCCAAAACAAAATGAAAAATACACCCTCAAATTTGCCGATATCACGAAGAGGATCTTGTTATTCCTTGAAGAAGTTAATGAAGCAGATGATGGTAACTGTGTTGTTTATAATCAGGACTTTGCATACGAAGATGTTGATGACTACTGTTACTTGGATCCAACAATTAAGCCTCACGGAGAGAAATTAAGGTATCAAGATTTAATCAACAGAAATGATCCCGTTAATAAAGTGAATTTGAAAGTTTATCTAGTTGAAGTAATTAATAGACTCAGATCAAACTTACAACAATCCGATTTCAATCAATTGATGACGATGAACGATCAGTATTCACTTGAAAGATTACAAACGTTGGTACCTAATTAGCATGTATATAATCCGCTTTAATAAAATATAGTTAAGTGTAAATTTTTGAGACCCTCGTAAAAAACTAGAAAAAAAGAATCGGAAGATTTTATGAAGTACTTTTAAATACTACCCAAAATTATAGATAACTATATTATACTAGGTTATTAAGATGTTCAGCACCTTAAGATTAGGATTATGCGTAAGGTCGCCATTTCTCAATAAGAATCCAACTTTACAGTCGAATATTAGGAGGTTCCACACCAGTTTAATATCATACACGAAATTAACTGAACAGGAACAAACTGAACTCCATCGTCAAAAGTTCCAACGTTCTCATAAAAAAAGAGACGAACAAACACGTTTTAAGAATAGGACCGCCGCCTATTATGCTACATCGTTTACCATATTTTTCCTTGCAATGGGATTTGCGGCTGTTCCGCTTTATCGAGCAATATGTCAAAGGACCGGATGGGGTGGTACCCCGATCACTGATTCAGCCCAATTCACGCCTGACAAGCTTATTCCTGTTGATACCAATAAGAGAATAAGGATTCAATTTACATGTCAAGCTTCGGGGATCTTACCTTGGAAATTTACTCCCCAACAAAGGGAAGTTTATGTTGTTCCAGGGGAAACAGCATTAGCATTCTATAAAGCAAAGAACATGTCAAAGGATGATATAATTGGAATGGCCACATATTCCGTTACTCCGGAAAATGTTGCTGCATACTTTAACAAAATCCAATGTTTCTGCTTTGAAGAACAAAGATTAAGTGCCGGGGAAGAAGTGGATATGCCTGTTTTCTTCTTCATAGATCCTGAATTTGCAAAGGATCCACAGATGAGAAACATAGACGATGTTGTCTTAAACTATTCATTTTTCAAGGCATCATATACCGACGGTGACTTAGCTGCGGTCCCTGTTGGGAATATTGAAATGAAAGCTTCTGTAGTGCAATAATATCCTTCTGTAAATAAAACCAACAAGTTACAAAATATCTGTAAATAAAAGTCTACGTCAATATATAATTATCAATTTTTTAAATATAATCTATAATCTCTTCATCGCTATATCTCGAACGTTTCTGAATAGGACCCCACTACTTTTTCCGCAGTAGAGTTTTATTGATCTTTAAAATATAAAGTTCATTTTTTATTATTTCTAAAATAGAAAACATAACCACATAATGATTTTTAATACGAATGAGTTAAAGTGTAAGGCCCTTGTCTATAGGGACCGTAATTCACCTATGGAAATTAAAGAACAAATAATTTCTTTAGTTAAACAAGAAGATGGTACCTACAACTTGCCACCAAAAAATATTTTAGTTAAAGTGCATTCTGCAGCTCTAAACCCAGTTGATGTACTTTTGCACAAAACGGCTATGCCGATTTCTTCATGGTATAATGATCAACAAGGTGTTGGTAGAGACTATTCTGGTACAATTGAAGCAATTGGAACATCCGCAAAATGTGATTTTAAAATAGGTGATACTGTATGTGGAATGTACAACCACCCATTCGGTAAAGGTACCATTTCTGAATATATCTTACTTGATTCAACTTCTATCACTGATTCATCAATCACTGCTGTTCCTAAAAACCTTTCCATGAATGAAGCTGCCGCATGGCCGTTGGTCTTTGGTACAGCTTACCAAATGATAAAAGAGCGTATTCAGGTGGATTCAAATGCCAAAGTACTCATTCTTGGTGGATCTACGTCAGTTGGAAGGTTTTGTATTCAATTGTGCAAAAATTATTTCAAGACAAAGGATATTGTGGCAACTTGCTCAACTAGATCTGCGGCGACCGTTAAGAGTTTAGGAGCAAACCACATTATTGACTATACAAAGTATGGTTCAATCGAAGAACCTGTAGTGGAAGCTGCTAAGACCGAAAAATTCGATCTTATTTTGGATTGTTGTGGAAATAGTGATTTATTCAATAAAATGAGCCTGATCTTGAAACCAAAATCTGCCAATTCCCGTTATGTTACTATTGCAGGGGACAGCAAGCATGATCCTAATTCGACTTCATTTATTGACCTTACTTTATCAAAAGCTTCAATTAGAGGTTTTACTAGCAGTCTTGGGTTATTATCATTCAGGTATGAGAGAATTTTAACCCAGCCAGGGCGTGAATGGATTACTGAAGGTAAAGATATAATTGAGAACGAGCAGGTTAAAGTATTCGTTGATAGTGTTCACAAGTTTGAAGACTTCGATAAAGCTTTTAAAGTATTGAAAAGTGGTAGAGCAAATGGAAAAGTTATAATTGAACTTTAGTATAATCTATATAATTATCCACTCTATAAGAAAATAATACGCATTTTTTATAAATTTACCAAAAAAACTAACAATTATATTAATTTTTATTAAAAAAACTAAATAAAATCTATTTACTGATTTAATATTGCTATTTAAACTACTTAGTTCTAATATAAATGAAATGTACTATCTATAGCAGGAAAGTCCCCTATAGAAAGTATATTCAAGATATTGTAGTTTTCTACACAATATTTAGAAGGTAGCAAGAATTCGCACCCAATAATGCAGGGTTCAGTGTACAGAAGATTTGAAATATAGTTATTTGTAAACATTTATATAGAGAAGTAAAAGACTGATAAAGTAAGGAAATAATGGAATTCAGTACTGAAGCATTCAAGTTTAAAGCACTCAAGTATGTAAACCGAAATTCTCCAATGTTAATTAATGAAGAAACGATTAGTTTAACGAAGGAGGAGGATGGGAAATTTTGCTTGCCCTCGAAAAAGATCTTGATTAAAGTACACTCCGCAGCGTTGAACCCTGTCGACTTGTATTTATATCATTCTGCTTTGCCTATTTTTACAATTTTTGGCGGTAAACATGGAGTGGGGTTTGATTATTCAGGTACTGTTGTGGCAATTGGCACTGATGCTGCAAAGAAAGGCAAATTCAAAGTTGGCGATTCTGTATGTGGAATGTATTCCCATCCTTTTGGTCCTGGGTCTATAGCGGAATACATATTACTTGACCCCAATTCCTTCAGAGATTCTTGTATTACCCATGCTCCTCAAAATGTCACCATGAATGAAGCGGCTGCATTTCCGATGACAATTGGTACTGCTTTGGAAATGATTAAGGATCATATTAAGATAGATTCGGGTGCCAAGGTGCTAGTACTTGGTGGATCCACTTCTATTGGAAGGTTTTGCATTCAATTGTGCAAATATCATTACAAAGCGAAGGAAATAGTTGCCACTTGCTCGTCTTCTTCGGCACCGACAGTCAAGAGTTTAGGGGCCCACCATACTATTGATTATACGAAATATGGCTCAATTGTGAATCCTGTATTAGAAACTACGAAGTCTGGAAAGTTTGACCTTATTTTAGATTGCATAGGTAATGGTGATCTCTTTAATGATATTGCAATGATCTTGAAACCAAAGCTGGAAAAACCGTATTATATATCAGCAAGTGGGGATTGGAAGTATGATTACGGTACATTTAGTATGTTCAATGATAATTTTCTACGCATTGCTCTTAGGACAATTGGTGGCAAAATTGGATATTTACCCTATAGTTATCAAAGATTCCTACTTATGCCTGCTTCAGATTGGTTAGACAGAGGTAGAGATATGGTTGAGAAGAAAGAAGTGAAGTTATTTGTTGATAGCGTTCACTCATTAGAAAATTTTGATGAAGCTTTCAGAAAATTACAAAGCGGTAAGGCAAATGGTAAAATTATCATTCAAATTGATGCAAATTGATTGATGTTGATTAATTTTTGTCTGATAAGTTTTAATTCTAGTATTAATTTCAGTTCATTTAGGAACTATTATTTATGAAAATGATAATAAAAACAATTATGGCCTCTCCGAAATATTTAATTTCGCAACAGTAATAATTGGTCTATTGATATTCAATAGATATTTTATAATTACCTATGAAGTGTAGCTATTTACATTTATTTACACGATCATTTTTGAGCAGTCTCACTCATCATCTTGATACATTTTTCAATGTTTTCATTTCGAATAGCACAAACGGGGATAATTTTCCAGCTCAAATCTTCAGTGAACTTTTTCAAATACTTATAGCTTTCCGCTGTTTCCTTCACATCAGCTTTCGTCGCCACCACCAATATCTTCTTATTAGCCATTCTTTTAGTACCAACTTCTTCAACTAAAGTAGTTAAGTCTTGCACTGGGTTCTTAGATTCTAAAGATATAACAAATACTAAACCTCCAGATCTTTCAATATGTCTTAAAAAATCAAGTCCCATCCCTTTGTTATGCGAGGCTCCTTTGATAATTCCAGGGATATCGGCCACAGTGAATGGGTCCTTGTCAATGGAAGTAAAAATGGTTCCAATCGTCGGCTGTAAAGTTGTGAATTCCCAATGGCCAACCCTAGGCCTTGCTTTTGATATTGCCCTTAACAATGTTGATTTTCCAGCATTTGGTAACCCAACCAATCCCAAATCGGCAATTAGTTTCAATTCCAATAGGAAAAATTTAATAAGTCCTTCTCTTCCCTTCTTACAAAACTTTGGATTTCTTATATCTTTGGTTAAGAAGTGCATGTTACCCATACCTCCTTTTCCCCCTTTTAACAACAAGAGCGGTTTTTCCGTTGGCTTATCAAAATCAATTCCTAGTATTGGAAAATTGTCTTCATATAATTCTTCCTTAATTATTTCTGCATCGTAATCCTTTACCTTTTCATTTAAATCATTAAAAAATTTCCTTTCAAGGAAGTACTCTGCCTCTTGCTCCTTGAATATCCATCCCTCACCAGGCTTGTAGCTTTGTCTAAAAAATTGGATGTAATCGTCCCTAGCACCTACTGTCTTTATGTTCAAATTAATTTGGGATAAATCCTGCTGCGTTTCTTTTAAGTGCTTTCTCAATTCTAACGGATCAGGTACCCATCTAATGGTCGTACCAATAGGTACCTCAATTATAACATCTTCCCCATTTTTCCCATCTAATTGTTTACCCATACCCTGTTTACCATCTTTGGCTATATAAGTCCTCTTGACTTTATGCAATGAAGTGATATTATTGACTGCTTGTACATATATGTTGCCACCATAACCCCCATCACCTCCATCTGGAGGTCCAACAGGTCTATTTGCGTCCCTAAAAAACGATGCTGATCCATTTCCTCCCTTTCCGCTTTTAACCCTAATTAATTTAAGATCAATGAATGTCCGTTGTTCGCTTTTACGTGCTTGTTTGAATTTGGAATAACCCTGAAATACGTTATGGGTATGGTGCTCGTTACCCATAAAATAATCCTTTAGCGACATTTGTACATCAGAAAGCCCATCTTTGTCTGTATCTAAAATCTTGTATCTTAACTTATCTAGGTATTTAATATTAGAATCATCTTCTTGTGATTCCAATGCTTTACTTATTATACAATCTGGATGATTTACTTCCTCTTCAGTACTTCCTTCTAAGTTATTTAGCCATGTATCATTCAGCTCTGGAATGGTATTTATTTTATTTCGACGATAAAAAGTCTGACTTAAATATCTCTTCAAACCAATCGGCCTGTATGTGCTCTTCAATATCAACATTTATTGATAGTAAGCCACAACTTCCCATACTCTTCCTATTTCTTGGATTTTTAATGTTGTAGGTGGAAAATCACGTGATACAATAATAAACGATTTTTTTTTTATCTTAAGCCGCTCGATGGAACCCATTAGAGTTAATGGAATAAGAAGGAGAACCACTTGTATAACAGAAGCAGAAATGTCGTTTGAAGAACTAGGGGTTGCAAAATGGCTAGCAGAAGCGTTAAATGCAATGAAAATCCACTCACCAACAGCTATCCAGTCAGCATGTATTCCTAAGATTCTTAAGGGCCATGATTGCATTGGTGGTGCTAAGACAGGTAGTGGTAAAACGATAGCTTTTGCACTGCCAATGTTGACCAAATGGTCTGAGGATCCTTTTGGTATCTGTGGGCTTGTTTTGACACCAACAAGAGAGTTGGCTTTACAAATAGCAGAGCAGTTCGCAGCTTTAGGTGCATCTATGAATATAAAGGTCAGTGTTATAGTAGGGGGTGAAGATATAGTTAAACAAGCATTAGAATTACAGAAGAGACCTCATTTTGTAATTGCAACGCCAGGTAGATTAGCAGATCATATTTTGAATAGTGGTGAAGATACCATTTGTGGGTTAAGACGGGTTAAGTACCTAATTTTAGATGAAGCAGATAGATTATTGAGTAATAGTTTTGGAAGCGATTTGGAAAGATGCTTTAATGTATTACCGTCGTCAGAAAATAGACAAACACTATTATTTACTGCAACTGTGACAGACGCAGTACGTGCGTTGAAGGACAAGCCAGTTCCAAAAGGCAAATTGCCTGTGTACATTCATGAAGTTGAAACTGTCGATAAGGTAGCAATTCCCTCAACCCTACTGGTAAAGTATGTTTTTGTGCCATCTTATGTCAAGGAGGCCTATTTGAATAGTATTTTAAATTTGCCCGAATATAGTGATTCTTTAAGTATAATATTCACGAATAGAACAGCCACAGCTGAATTGTTAAGAAGAACTTTAAGGAAATTGGAATTTAGAGTAGCTTCCTTACATTCTGAAATGCCACAGACAGAAAGGACTAATTCCTTGCATAGATTCAAAGCAGGCGCTGCCAAAATATTAATTGCAACGGATGTGGCATCGAGAGGTTTAGATATTCCAACTGTTGAATTGGTGATTAATTATGACATACCTGCTGACGCAGATGACTTTATTCATAGAGTAGGTAGAACTGCAAGAGCTGGCAGAAAAGGTGATGCTATATCTGTAGTAGCTGAAAAAGACGTCGATAGAATATTAGCAATCGAAGAGAGAATCAATAAGAAGATGGAGTTACTAGAAGATATCAGCGATAACAAGGTTATTAAAGACTCTTTGAGTAAAACAAGTATCGCTAAAAGGGAATCTTTGATGGATATGGATAGAGAGAATTTCGGAGAAAAGAGGAAAATAAACAAGAGCAAACGCTCTTCTGAAGAGAGACCAATACAGTCTAAAGAACTGAAAAAGAAAAGGAAAAGGGGAAGTAAATAATTCTTGAATAATGCATTAGAAGTATATATAGAAGGTACGTCATTCTAAATACCCTTCAACAATTAGCGATACATTAATAGCCGCCAATGTAACAATCACAAACGTCATACAAACGACAGTAGCAATATTATTAAAGTTGTAGGTTTGAATTTTGTGCTCAGCATATCTTTTTACGGTAATGAAATAATTTATCCCACTTATCACCAATACCGCAAAAGATAGCATAAACAAAATAAACGATACAATTATTGAATACTTGGATGTGTCGAAAGGTTTTTTCTTCTGTGGATTACTATTCTTTCCTGAAGAATCTAACTTAAAGTTAATAATTATTCCCAATGCCGTGAAGAATAGCGATACTGCAAATCGAATGAATGTTAAACATGTTCTTTCCAGTTGTAGAACATCACGAGGTTCAGATGTAGACACCTTCATGACAACACCATACAGCAATCTCTCCAATAATGGCAGGCTTTCTGATAATGCAATTTCATTATTACCATGATCTTCTTGCGAAGGTACATTAGTGTGGCTCAATATTCCTTGTTCATCCATGGATCCCGGGTTTTGCAATTGGAATCTTTTCAACTGGTCAAGAGGTTCATTGTCATTCCTATTCAGTTCCATTTCTATGGAATTATATAAGTGGAAGAATAAAGGAAATACATGAAGTGACAGAAGAAGTTCATTTCAGTATCAGCTATCAGTAGATAAGATGTGCGGGTACCAGTCCATTATTTCAAAAAAATAAATCATTACCTTAATTGTTTTTTATGTTGATATACTGAAATATTATAAAGAGAGACAAAACAAGTCTATATAGATACATTCCACGATGAAGAATCCAAAGTCAAATGCCTGTCGAAATTGCGGACACACTAATTTCACAGTTGATAGATATACAGCAGCGGGTGATATATCGTGTTCAAGATGTGGAACTGTTCAAGTTGAAAATCCGATTGTGAGTGAAGTACAATTCGGTGAATCGTCATCAGGGGCAGCCATGGTACAAGGTGCTATGGTGGGAGCTGACCAAGCGAGAGCAACATTTAACGGAAGGCAAAATGCTATGGAGAGCAGAGAACAAACATTAGCAAACGGGAAGAAGAAAATTAGAAGAATAGCAACAGCTTTGAAAATACCCGACTATATTGCGGATGCAGCGGGAGCCTGGTTTAGATTGGCCTTGACGAATAACTTTGTCCAGGGTAGAAGATCTCAAAACGTCTTAGCTGCATGTTTATATGTTGCATGCAGAAAAGAAAAGACTCATCATATGCTCATCGATTTTAGTTCTCGTTTACAAATATCTGTCTATTCGTTAGGGGCTACCTTCTTGAAAATGGTGAAAACATTGCATATAACTTCATTGCCATTAGCAGATCCATCGCTTTTTATTCAGCATTTTGCAGAAAAGTTGAATTTTCGCGATCAAAACAGCAAGGTAATTAAAGATGCAGTGAAATTAGCGCAGAGGATGGCCAATGATTGGATTCATGAAGGGAGACGCCCAGCAGGTGTAGCAGGTGCCTGTGTTTTATTGGCTGCTAGAATGAATAACTTCAGAAGAACTCATGCAGAAATAGTTGCGGTTGCGCACGTTGCAGAAGAAACATTGCAAAGAAGATTAAATGAATTTAAGAAGACCAAGTCCGGTGAGTTGACCGTGGAATCTTTCAGAGAGTCACTCAAAACCGAAGTTTCTAATCCGCCATCTTTTGATAAGAACCGTGAGTTAGAATTGAAATTGGCAAAACAACTTAGGGATAAAGAAGCCACCTTGAAAAAGTTTGAAGAATTGGCGAACCAGAAAGACACACCAGATTATGAAAGTGAAGATAGCATAGCAACTAGCCCAGCAAAAAAACAAGATTTGCAAGATATAATAGAGGATAGCCGACTTAGGAATCAACAGTCAAAGAAAGACAAGCTATTAAAAACAATTCTTAAGGATTGTGATTTATCAGAAAACGAAATATCAGAACAATTAGCTAGAATAATTGAAAACCAAAGAAAGAATTTGCAAAATTCAATGTATATGATACCTTCAGAGTTACAGAAAGGTTCGGATTCTAAGGATAGAATTGATCTAGATAAGCCACGTAATTTAGTGAAGAACTTACCTAAAACGAAGGATCTATTATCAAAAATATCTTCAGAACCGAAAGACTTCGACGATCTCGATGATTCTGAACTTGACCACTTTTTATTAAGCGAGGAGGAATATAAACTTAAGGAAAGATTATGGACTGGGCTAAACCATGATTTTATCATGGCACAAGAGAAGAAAAGGTTGAAACAAGAAACGGATGAATTAACGGGTAACACGTCGGGGGCTAGTCGTAAGAAAAGGCGGCAATCAAAGAACGCAATACCGGGGGTGGAAGGTATTGATGGCGATTTTGTAAATGAAATGGGAATTAATGATGCATTGACAGGAATAGGTGTTGACGAAACTACTGGTGAACCTTTGACCGCAGCTGACAGTGCCAAAAGAATGCTTTCTAAGAAATCATTTTCAAAAAAGATTAATTATGCTACACTTGGCGATTTGTTCGACGATAATAAGGCAGGTAAAATAGGAATATAGTTATGTAATTTAATAAAGTATATTATAGTTGTTATCTAAGTTGGTTTCAAGCCCGGCCCAAATTTTTTTTGTCGCAATTTTTTTGGAAAAGTATGCGATGGGATGAGGATTAAAAAAATACTGGAGTTAGATTTTATAAGTCTTTTCAATATATTTTACAACTCCCTAAAGATATATAGAAAATGGGTAAAAAGAGAAGAGCTGCAATCTTGCCAACGAACATTATTTTGTTACAGAATGTTGTTCGTCGAGACCCAGGATCATACTATGAAGAATTTGCACAGCAATACTCTCATTACGAATCATTGAGAGATATCTTTTTAATGAACCCAACAGGTGCTAATAAAGGAACCGAATTTGCGGAATTGATTGGATTCGTGTCTGCTGTATGTGATTGTTACCCAAAGGAAACAGCTAATTTCCCTGACGAATTAAAGAACCTTTTATTGAACAACCATAGAGATTTATCTCCCGAGTTACGAGAAAAGATTATCCAATGTTTAACTATGTTAAGAAATAAAGGTACAGTTCTGGCCGAATCATTAATACAAACGATTTTCCCATTGTTGGGTGCTTACAGTGCTTCTTCGACAGCTTCATTAAGTGGTCAACATGTTAAAGCGTTGAGACATCAAATTTATAGTACATTGATATCGCTTTTAAAGTCGGTTAATACAGGTGCAAAGAATCAGAAATTAAATAGATCAACCCAGGCGTTATTGTTTAATTTACTAGAACAGAGGGATTCCCAAGGGTTATGGGCTACAAAGTTAACGAGGGAATTATGGAGAAGAGGTATTTGGGATGACCCAAGAACTGTAGAAATTATGACACAGGCTGCCTTACATCCGGACGTAAAAGTTTCAATTGCGGGAGCAAAGTTTTTCTTAGGCGCAGATAAAGAAAGAGAAGAAAACTTCGATGATGATAGTTCTGACGATGAGCGGTTTGATATGGGGGCTTTGAGACATAAAATGTCAATTCAAAAGAAAACTTCTAAAAAGAATAAAAAATTAGAACAAGCTGTTAAAACTATGAAGAAGAAGAATGGATCCAAACATTCTGCTACCTACTTGAATTTTTCAGCTATTCATTTATTAAGAGATCCACAAGGGTTTGCTGAACAATTATTTGAAAGACATTTGAGCGGAAAGAATTCCAATAGATTTGATTTAGATCAAAAAATTATGTTCATGAACTTAATTTCGAGATTAATCGGTACCCATAAGTTAACTGTATTGGGAATCTATTCGTTCTTCTTGAAATACTTGACTCCAAAACAGAGAAATGTAACTCAAATTATGGCAGCTGCTGCCCAAGCATCGCACGATTTGGTACCACCAGAATCGATTTCTACTGTGGTCCGTAAGATTGCTGATGAATTCGTTAGTGACGGTGTCGCTACGGAAGTTGCATCAGCAGGTATTAATACTATTAGAGAAATCCTATCAAGAGCTCCTTTGGCAATTGATGCTCCATTGTTACAAGATTTAACTGAATATAAAGGATCAAAAGCTAAGGCTGTTGTGATGGCTGCTAGATCATTAATTTCTTTATATAGAGAGGTTGCTCCTCAAATGTTATTGAAAAAGGATAGGGGTAAAACAGCAAGTATGGAACTACAAGGAAGTGGCAACAATAAGAATTTACCACAATTTGGTATCGAAAGATCGACAGTCACTTCTATTCCTGGTATTGAGTTATTAGCAAAATGGAAAGAAGAGAATGTGGACGGTGACGAAAACAAATCAGATGAATGGGAAGTTGAAAATGACGACAATGCAAGTGATATTGAAGGGGAATGGGTCACCGTTGAATCCGATAAAGAATACGATTTCTCTGACTCTGAAGACGAGACAGAGAAAGCAAAGGCAGATGGAGATAAATCTCAAGACGATGCAGAAGATTCTGAATTAGATCTTTCTTCAGATGATGAAAATGTTTCAGATGACGAAGAGAGACCTACTAAGAAAGCTAAGATTTCTAAGGAAGTAGAGCAAAAGAATGAGGATGCTATCAATGCCGAAAAAGCTATGTCTGACTTATTATCTAGTAGGATATTAACCCCAGCAGACTTTGCTAAATTAGAAGAGTTGAAAGTACAAGCTGGTGTTGAGAAAGCATTGGGAGTCAAGCACAATGAAGAAGAAGTTGATTCGACTTCATTAGTAGGGAAAGTTAAGTATAAACAATTACGTGAAGAAAGAATTGCCGTAGCAAGAGAAGGCAAAGATGACCGTGACAAGTTTGGTTCAAGAAGAGGTAAAAGAGATGCTCCTCATTCTACGACTAATAAAGAAAAGGCCAGAAAGAAGAATTTCGTTATGATGATTCATAAAAAATCGGTCCAAGGTAAACAGAAACTCTCTTTACGTGATAGACAAAAAGTCTTGCGTGCTCATATCACTAAGCAGAAGAAGAAAGGACATTAATGTATACTAGGAAGTTCATACTATTATAAGAATATACAATAAAATTATAATCAGACACTGTAGGCATATTGATATATAAATATTTAATAGAAGATACATTAGCTAGTGAACACAATAATAATACAATTATTTAATAATACCAAATACAAGCAAGAATCGAAAAGATAGGAAACATAATTTATCATAGGTGCATTTAGTCTTTTGAAGGAATCTTTTTTGATTTCTTCGATTTCTTTGATTCTTTTTCAGACTTATCGGTCTTCTCAGAATCTTCCAGCTTCTTGGATTCAGACTTACGCTTCTTGGTGTCAGATTTGACCTTCTTAGGTGCTTCGGAAGTCGAAGGAACTTCAACTTCTTCAATTGGTTTCGATTCCACCTTTCCAACGACAGGCTTACCTGCCTTGTACGCATCCCTTAAAACATTATATTGCTTCAATTCGGTCTGGTACTTCTTTTGCCACTTGGATTTCTCGTCTGGCGTAATAGAATTCCAACGTTCTTTGATGATTTCGTTCATTTCCGCAGCTGTCAATGGAGTCAATCCCTGCTTCAGCCTTTCTTGGCGAATTTGATCACGGGTGTAGAACGAATAAGCAAAGTAGATTGTCAATGGCTTCTTAGGAGCATTTGGGTCTCTTTCAACTTTCTTCTTCTTTTTTTTTTCTTCGTGGGCACCTTCGGCTGGACTAGTAGCAGCTGCAGCAGCTGCAGGTGCCGCGACCGCAACAGGGACACTAAGTGTTTCACCATTAGCCTTGACTTCAGTTTCTGGCAAAGTAGCGGAAGTGTTAGTGGCGATATTATTTAATGTAGCCGCTAAGTTGTTTAATGATTCACCACTACCGGCATCTTGGGATGTGGCTTTGTAAAAATTTACGGTAGCAGTGGCCGCATCCTGGGCAGCTCTTGAAAGCTCAAAAAGCGATGCTACAAGCGCATCTTTAGCAACCTTAACTTCTGTCATGTTATGTACTTATCTAAGATCTCAGTAAATGTTTCTTCCGGACTATTGAAAGCTAAATATATGTCTTCGCCAGGAATAATCACTAAACAATCTTTGAAAAATATCACCGGGAATCTCGCGGCGGGCGATCATGAAATTACTGTACTCCGCCCTTGGGGACAGTGAGGGAATTTTAAAAATTTAATTGGGCGAATATAGCAAGTACTCGCAAAATTTCGTGCCTAGCGTGGACTTTTAGTGTCATGCGAATTGTCTCTATAATATGGCTCTATAACGGAATTTGATTTTGCACCCACGTACTACCCACATTGTAGGGAGCACTTTAGGCAATGTCCGCTATATATCCAATAATTATCATGGTAGTGATTTTATATATATTTTCGTTTAATTCGTTTACCCTACGCGTTTAGTTGATTTCACTTGTCGTTGAGCTTACCATACCTATAAAGACCTGAATTCAATTAACAAGTAGGCTTATGTTACAAGAAAGATTCCATTATAGACATCTTTACAAATAATATTTGTAAATATAGTGTTAATGTGAGTGAATTAATATATGGTAAGCTATGTATTACTATGGTTCCAGCAATTAGCATTCCCACGCCAACATACTTAGGGACGAAAATGGGACATAAAGAATCTCAATTTTTCACGAGACACTAGAAATATTAATAGCAGCCAATTATTCACTATGTTGAAGACTATTGTTAGAAGCAGATACCACTCTAGATATCACCATAGGGGAGTATATAGGTCTCTATCCTCGACTGCAGATAATTCAGTCTATGCGATAACATGTCCTGGCCAGGGAGTGATTAAAGATGGACTCTTAGTACCATATGCAAAATATAGACACCATTTCCAGGATAGCTTGGATATAATTGACGAGGCATTAAACGAAAAATTTAGTGACAAATTATTTGATGAGACGAGTGGCTTCGGTAAGAAATGGCTTATTCAGACGTCCAATGCTCAGCCGGCGATTTTGGCAACCACATACATAATAAACGAAGTTTTATGCAAGGAATATGGGGTTGATTTGATACGAAATGATAATGTCAAGTTTATATTGGGACATTCGTTGGGGGAATACACTGCGCATTTATTAGCTGGGGTGATAGACTTGGCTACGGCTGTTGGGTTAGTTCGTAAGAGAGGGATACTAATGGAAGAATTGATCACAAGTGATGAATATTCCATGGTTGCAGTAATGTTTAAGCCGAAATTCTTCGATCAAATCTTACAGGTGTGCCAGGAAAGAAGAGTCTTGGCAAATATAAATTCGTACAATCAGTTAGTCTTGTCCGGAACCTCCATTGAAATAGATCAAGCTATCGATGAGATAAACGCAGAAACGAAGAAAATCATGAAAGCGATCAAACTACCTGTTAAAATCCCTTTCCATAACTCAATCTTGCGTGACATCGAGCCAAGCTTGTTGCATTTTGCGGATGATCGCAAAAGTCCAAAGAAGTCAATCATATCGAATTTAACTGCTAAGGTGCCTGAAAATGCATTTGAAAATACTATCAGAGCTAATTCACAACCGGTACAGTGGACAAAGTCAATTGAATACTTAATAAATAATAAGGTTACAGACATTATTAATTTAGGACCGGGAGATGTTTTGCAGGGCCTTAATTCCAAGTTCAACGTTAGAAATCATAGTATTGATTCTTTGAAATCAATGAACGATATTCAGAAAATTTTATAAAATTACCTAGTTGGATCAAATTGTCCATGTTCATGTAGATAAATGCTATATATTGTCTTAATGAATATATGTTTCTAGATAGAAAATAGGTGGTCGAATAGACCTTGATAAGCGATTCGACTCGGCCAGTTAAATTTTTTTTTTTTTTTCGATACGAGTCACCGTGGTTCAATTAAATAAATTTCAACGAAAGGCTACAATATTTTTTTTCTTTTTCCCATACGATCTTATCTTAGTTTCCTAAACTTCATTAGACAAGATGGTAGCTCAATTGATAGATGGTAAGGCTATTGCCTTACAAATTCGTACCAAAATCCATGCGGAAATTGAACAAATCCAAGCTAAGCACAAGGATTTTAAACCAACTTTGACGATTATTCAAGTTGGAGAAAGAGCCGATTCTTCTACTTATGTTAAGATGAAATTAAGGGCCGCTGAAGAAGCAGCTATTAACTGTCTGATTATTAACTTGCCAGAGACTATTACTCAATTTGAATTATTGAATAGAATTCATAAATTGAACGAATCACAATCTGTTGATGGTATTTTAGTTCAATTACCTCTCCCAGACCATTTAGATGAAGCTGCTGTCACAAATGCTGTATTGGCCGACAAAGATGTTGATGGCTTTGGACCTTTTAACGCTGGTGAATTAAGTAAAAAGGGCGGTAATCCACATTATTTACCATGTACCCCAAAGGGTATAATGGAATTATTGTCACAATCTCAAGTGCAAATTGCTGGTTCTAACGCGGTAGTATTAGGAAGATCTGATATTGTTGGTAAACCAATTGCTAATTTATTAACCAAGGCTAATGCTACTGTTACAACTTTGCATTCCCAAACCCCACAAAATCAAATTGAATCTTTCCTTTCCCAGGCAGATATTGTTATTGTGGCAATTGGTAAGGCTGGATTTGTTAAAGGTGAATGGTTAAAACAAGGAGCTGTAGTTATTGACGTTGGAACTAATTTTATTGAGGATATTTCAAAAAAATCTGGTTCAAGAATGGTTGGTGACTGTGATTTCGAGTCTTGCTCGGCAAAGGCTTCAAAGTTGACTCCAGTTCCAGGTGGAGTTGGCCCAATGACAGTTGCTACTTTGTTAGATAATGTAGTTATTGCTGCCAAGAAGCACTATACTAAGAATAATGAAACACCAAAGTTTACCAACCCATTAAAATTAAACTTACAAAACCCAGTTCCTTCAGATTACGAAATCTCAAGAGCCCAGGAGCCTAAAAAGATTGGTGAAGTTGCCAGCGAAGCTGGTATTTTAGACAGTGAATTAGAGCCATTTGGATCATACAAGGCTAAGGTTTCCTTGGATATCTTAAAACGTTTAGAAAACAAACAAAATGGTAAATATGTTTTAGTGACTGGTATTACACCAACTCCATTAGGTGAAGGTAAATCTACCACTACTGTTGGTTTAGCTCAAGCTTTAGGTGCTCATTTAAATAAGAATGTTTTCGCTAATGTTAGACAACCATCTATGGGTCCAACCTTTGGTATTAAAGGTGGTGCTGCTGGAGGTGGTTACTCGCAAGTTATTCCTATGGATGAATTTAATATGCACGTTACAGGTGATATTCATGCAATTTCCATGGCTAATAATTTATTAGCTGCTGCCATTGACACCAGAATGTTCCACGAAAACACCCAGAAAGATGGCCCATTGTATAAGAGATTGGTCCCAGCCAAGAAGGGTAGCAGAAAATTCCCTACGTGTATGTTAAAAAGATTAGAAAAATTAGGTATCCAGAAAACTGATCCAAATGAATTATCTGAAGAAGAAATTGCTCAATTTGTCAGATTAGACATTGACCCCGAAACTATCACCTGGAGAAGAGTCGTTGATTGTAACGATAGATTTTTAAGAGGTGTTACAGTTGGGGAAGCTCCAACTGAAAGAGGCATGACTAGAAAGACTGGATTTGATATTTCAGTGGCTTCTGAATGTATGGCTATTTTGGCTTTAGCTAATTCATTACAAGATTTACGTGAAAGATTAGGTAAAATGGTCATTGCATCATCGAAGGCAGGTGTTCCAATCACCTGTGAAGATATTGGATGTGCAGGCGCCTTGACAGCTTTGTTGAAAGATGCAATCAAGCCAAATATCATGCAGACTTTAGAAGGTACACCCGTTTTTGTTCACGCTGGTCCATTTGCCAATATTTCCATTGGTGCATCCTCAATTTTGGCTGACAAGATGGCATTGAAATTAGCTGGTACATCTCCAGACTTGACCCCAGAAGAAAGAAAGGAACAAGAAGGTTATGTAGTTACTGAAGCAGGTTTTGATTTTACTATGGGTGGCGAAAGATTCATTAATATTAAGTGTCGTTCGTCTGGTTTATCTCCTGACTGTATTGTTATTGTTGCTACTGTCCGTGCTTTGAAAGTCCACGGTGGTGGTCCTGAAGTTAAGGCAGGTGCTGCTTTAGCTCCGGAATACACTCAAGAGAACGTTGAATTATTAAGGGCTGGCTGCAACAACTTGGCTAAGCATATCTCGAATGCTAAAACTTATGGTTTACCGGTTGTTGTCGCTATCAACAAAATGTCATCAGATTCGGACAAAGAGCACGATGTTATCAAGGAAGAATCATTAAAGGCTGGTGCAGTCGATGCTATTGTATCAAACCACTGGGAAGAAGGTGGAAAGGGTGCTGTTGATTTAGGTAGAGGTATTATTGAAGCATGTAACTCTAAGGAAAAGAATTTCAGATTTTTATACGAGACTGAACCATCAGTGGAAGAAAAGATTTCTACCATCGCCAAGGAAATGTATGGTGCTGGTGAAGTCGAATTTTTACCAGAGGCTCAAAAGAAGATTGATACTTATACAAAACAAGGGTTCGGCAATTTGCCAATCTGTATCGCCAAAACACAATACTCTTTATCGCATGATGCTGCTTTAAAGGGTGTCCCAACTGGGTTCAAGTTCCCAATTAGAGACGTTAGAGCCTCCATCGGTGCCGGTTATTTGTATGCTTTGGCTGCCGAAATTCAAACTATTCCTGGTTTACCTACTCATTGTGGTTTCATGAACGTCGAAGTCAATGATGATGGTGAAATTGAAGGTTTGTTTTAGAGAGAGTTTAATTCAAGTATTGTGAAGTTCAACACTTTATGATGATGTTACGAAAATTTTAAAATTTGTTTTTCATTTTTTTTAGATTTAATTTTTTTTTGTTTACTTTTACACATTAGTATTATTAGATGTCTTGTTAGGATTAAAATAGGGTTTCAACACATATTTAAATTATTATAGATTAATTTGTAGATCTTAAATACCCTAGTCTAATTCTAAAAAATAGGTCGAGCGGGTGCACGACCGATAAAGCTGAGTCAAAAAAAAAAAATCAAGAGATTTCTCAGGTTATGGGTTAAAAGCAAGTTGTTTCAATTAGAAATTAAGCAAGCATGTTTACATTAAGAAGCTTGAAGCAGTCAGTCGGACCAGTTTCTAGAAACTTGGTGACCAGAAATGCTGTTAATTTGAAAGTTGCATATAGATTACCAAAGATACAAACACCATATCAAATCCCAAGAGTATTATTAAACCAATCGAGATTTTACAGTGTTTTATCGTCATCACCAGAAGCTAAGATATACAACTATGATAATATCAAAGAAATCGTCAGTAACCCAGCAGGACACCCTGATACGGTTATCGTAGATGTAAGAGAACCAATCGAATTTAAGGATGGCCACATTCCAACATCTATCAACATTCCATTCAAATCTTCACCAGGAGCATTGGACCTAACCCCAGAAGAGTTCAGTGAAAACTTTGGGTTTGAAAAGCCAGATAAGGAAAAGGAGTTAATCTTTTATTGCTTGGCTGGTGTCAGATCCACCGCTGCTGAAGAGTTAGCTGATACTTTTGGTTACAAAAAGAGAGGTAATTACATCGGCTCATATGAAGATTGGGCATCGAAGCAGAATAAAACCTCTGCTTAATCATTGAATCCAGTTGGTGGTTCTTATGATGATAGTCTGTGATTGTTAGTACTATTACTATTCTATTATTATTATTATTATTATTAATATTATTTGTTAATGATCTTGTTATATAGCTAATATAGTCTTTATTTGTACAATACAAATACACGTATATATTAATGACGATTGAATTCCAATTCTTTGAATTCTTTACCCAATCTTCTCTTTCTCTTACGCTCCATGACCTTTTCTCTTTGCGACGATTTCATATTCTCGAATTTGGCTTTCTGGATCAACTTCCGTTTATCGGATTTCTTCAAGAAGTATGGATTGGTTTGCGTCCCACTCTTGAATTTGGATAGTTGCTCTTTCTTATGCTCGGACAAGATTTTATTCTCCAAATCTCTATTATTCATGGTATCCAACCTCGATTTAAGGGATTGAATTTTATGCTGAAGTCTTTCTCGTTTGAAGTTAGATAAATGCTTATTTCTCTTGAGCTCCAGTTGCATGTCTTGCACTTCTTGTTGTCTATATTCATCTAAGAATGAATAGTCCTTACGTACCTTCTCTAAGTCAGCCTTCCCGTACGCAGCATCAAACCTTATGTCTCTGTACATGGTCTTGTTCTCCAACCCGGATATGTCTCGTACCTTGGAAACCGGCTTTTTGGCCGATGTCTCTGAAGGCGCATGTTTGTTTTTCTTCTTCTGATCCTGTTTTCTTCCGTATTTGCTGCTCTGTTTTGCTTTAACAGGCTTGCTGCTTTCGTTATCGTCATCATTATCAAAAAAATCGCTTTCACTGCCCGAGTCGCTGTCCAGATCGCTGTCCAAACTCTGGCTCCCCTTCAGGCTCTTGCCACGTTTGGGTTTGCTGCCTGATTGCCTCTCGAGCTTGGTCTGGGCCGCATTCAACGCCCCAAACGATATCTTCGCCATTTCATCATCATCCTCCTCCTCCTCCTCATCGCGCCCTTGTAGCACGTTCTCCAAATCGTCTGCCGATTCCTCATCATCGTAGTATGAAGGTCTAATAGCCTTGGCCTTGGGTACACTGTTTCTGGCCATATTTACTAACTTTTCGACGTATTATACTAAAATTGCAACAATCTCTACTAACCTATAGTGTATCTACTGAAAAAAAAAATATTTATTTAGCACCGCGCTGCATATAACCTTCCTTCCCTGCTCACCACTGCGTTCCCCTAAGGGACCGGGTCAACCCCGTTGGCGTAAAGTAACGGCTTCTGAACCTGGCATATCATCCGATACCAAAGGACACAAGTACCATGGCCTCCTATCATACTACCTATCTCTCTTTTCCCCAGTATGGGTATCCATTATAACTTTACCGATGCCCGGCATTGTTGCATTCTATTCCCGGGATGCGCCAAATTGTCGGAAGAAAACTCCACTACGTGCCCTAAAATTGGCGTGAAAACTCCGATTTGTGTTCATTATTCAACACATATTGCTGTATATTTTGAAATAAGGTAGCCCAGTAGTCCGGATCCCGACTGCCAACTAACATGCCCACGAAGTCCCCTTGATTCTCCATGTTTTGGGTATATTTTGCCAGTTCCATCGGGTGCAAAAAGAACGCCGCCTAGGGAATCGCTTATGTCATCTGAATCGGTGAAAATTTCCTGGCGGTGCACGAACGCCCGACGGTTTCAATAATCCTTCAATATTACCATTTGTTAACAAGTAAACTGTTTCTTGATATATAATTAATCATATTAATAAAAGATGTTATCTAGAACTATTGCTCGTGCTTCAAAAGTAAGTAATTGAATTAATTGGACGGAGAAATTTGGAGGGGGCACCGATTTACCTAGGGCAATTGGCGAATCGGGACCACGAGATGGATCCAGTAGACGCCGGAAGGTGGAATAAAAGTAAGAAAAGCAAAAATACTAACGCCCATTAGTCTGTCGCCATTCAAAAAAGATTTTTGTCATTACATGAATTTCGTTCCGCTGCGTTATTGAAGTCGTACGGAGTTGGTGTTCCAGACGGTAATGCTGCTACTACACCCGAACAAGCGTTCGAAGTTGCCAAGGCGTTAGGTACCAACGAATTAGTGATCAAGGCACAAGCCTTGACCGGTGGTCGTGGTAAGGGTCACTTTGACAACGGTTTCAAGGGTGGTGTCCAATTGATTTCTTCTCCAGAAGAAGCCAGGGACTTAGCAGAAAAGATGTTGGGCCACAAGTTGATCACCAAGCAAACCGGAGAAGCCGGTAAGGAAGTCACTGCTGTCTACGTTGTCGAAAGAAGGGACGCCAGAACTGAAGCTTACTTGGCCATTTTAATGGACAGAGGTACCCAAACCCCAATGATTGTGGCTTCTTCCCAAGGTGGTATGGACATTGAGGGTGTCGCTGAAAAGGACCCATCTGCCATCAAGACTTTCCCAGTCTCATTAGACGAAGGTGTCACCGACAAATTGGCCACTGAGATCGCCTCTGTCTTGGGCTACACCCAAGAAGCCGTCCCAGAAGCCGCCAAGGCCGTGCAAAACTTATACAAGGTTTTCATGGAAAGAGACTGTACCCAAGTTGAAATCAACCCATTATCCGAAACCCCAGACCATAAGGTTTTGGCTATGGACGCCAAGTTAGGTTTTGATGACAATGCTGCTTTCCGTCAAAAGGAAGTTTTCTCATGGAGAGACCCAACTCAAGAAGACCCACAAGAAGTCGAAGCCGCTGAATACGGTTTGAATTTTATCAAGTTAGATGGTAACATTGCAAACATCGTCAACGGTGCCGGTTTAGCCATGGCCACTATGGATATTATTAAATTATACGGTGGTGCACCAGCTAACTTCTTAGATTGTGGTGGTACTGCTACCCCACAAACTATTGAAAAGGCCTTCGAATTAATCTTATCCGATAAGAAGGTCAATGGTATCTTTGTTAACATCTTTGGTGGTATTGTCAGATGTGACTACGTTGCTGAAGGTTTGATCGCTGCCACCAAGAACTTCAAATTAGATATCCCAGTTGTCGTTAGATTACAAGGTACCAATATGGAAAAGGCTATGGATTTGATTAACAACTCTGGTTTGAAATTGTACGCTTTCGAAGACTTAGACCCAGCTGCTGAAAAGATAGTTTCTTTGGCTCCAAAGGCTTAAGGTATTAAGCTTCTCACTACAATTTTATACTATTTTTTTCCTTCCTAATATATTCTAATAAAATCATCTTAAATTTATACATAGCGATAGCTGAATGCTTTTTCTGTAGGATATGGATATTTAGGTGCCAATGATATATGGTATTGGTCAAAGTGACACAAAAACGCACTTGCCACTCAAATCTCAAATATCAATCAACAGTATCCTATAATATCGATAATTGTTAGATTTAGCATTACATTACTTCTTTAGAATAGAGGAAAATACAATTACATAGCAAGAGAAAATGTTTTTAACAAGAAGTGAATATGATCGTGGTGTCAGTACCTTTTCCCCAGAAGGGAGATTATTTCAAGTCGAATATTCGTTAGAAGCTATCAAATTGGGCTCTACAGCAATTGGTATTTCAACTTCCGAAGGTGTGATTTTAGGAGTTGAGAAGAGAGTCACATCGTCATTATTAGAGCATTCGTCAATTGAAAAAATTATTGAGGTTGACAAGCATATTGGATGTGCTATGTCAGGTTTAACTGCTGATGCAAGATCTATGATTGACCATGCTAGAGTTTCATCTTTAACCCATAATTTATATTATGATGAAGAAATCCAGGTTGAGAGTTTGACCCAATCTGTTTGTGATTTGGCTTTAAGATTTGGTGAAGGAGCCAGTGGTGAAAAGCGTTTAATGTCGAGACCATTTGGTGTCGCGTTATTAATAGCAGGTATTGATAAAGACAAGGGCCCTCAATTATATCATGCCGAACCATCGGGCACATTCTATAGATATGATGCTAAAGCAATAGGTTCGGGTTCTGAAGGTGCTCAGGCTGAGTTACAAAATGAATATCATAAATCGTTGACATTAAAGGAAGCTGAATTGTTAACATTGAAAATCTTAAAACAAGTCATGGAAGAGAAATTAGACTGTAAAAATGCCCAATTGGCGTCTGTTACTGCAGAAAATGGTTTCCAAGTTTATAGTGATGAAAAAACAAATGAAATTATTAATGCTTTAAATGAACAACAAAGTGGTGAAGCTGATGCTGATGCTAATTAGATTAGGAATATAAATTTAAAAATTATATCTATATAATTATCTAAATAATAAATAAATTTAATGATCAGGAAAACAGTGTTCTAATCTCTCAATTAAGATTGAAAACAGCTGATTTTCTAAATTCCCATGAGATTTTAGTGTAATAATGAATTCTGTTAATGAATCATTGAAAATTTCAAAATGGCAATTTAACATATCATTCAAGTTCTCTACCCTTTTATTTACCAGGTCTTCATCCATAGGCTTCCCGTCAAACTTTTCTGGATAATCTTCATTGAATTTATTGAATAGATCCGTATTAATCATTATTAACGATTTCTTCAATCTGTTTAGATAATGATTGTACAGTATTATCACATCAAACATATTTTTGAGCACGTCAATTAGTACCTTATTAGTGATAAAAGAATCTCGTAAAATGTTATTCAAGAAGGAGCCAAGTTTATCAATCAAGTTTTCGATATTGATCAAATTTTCATTAGATCCTTCATTAAAATTTTGATTGTGATATAAGATCTTTTCATCAAATAAATTGTTATGATTATAATTAGCCAAAGAGCCGTTCTTAAAGCCAATTATACCATTATGACTGGAATTTTGATGATTGATATTAGAACCTAGCTTCTCGACCAGTAAACTTTGTTGGATAGCATTCAAACTTTCATTAAGTGCATTAAAATTTGTTTCAATAATATCAAAATTTAAATAAAATTGTAGATCATTCATAAAATCTTTCATTCTATTATTTAAAATCCGACATCTCAATATCCACTTCCTAATTTGCGGATTGAAACCCAGATATTTCCATACAGTTGAATAATTAATTTCTTTCCAAGTGTTATCAATTAATTTATTGATGAACTTGATAATCATTTGTAACTTAAAAATAAGCTGATATTCAAAAACATAATCTTGACCGATTATCATATTTAATGGAAACGGTAAATTCATATCTAAGTTCACCCCACAAATTGTGTATTCATCAGAATGATCTGGATCGTAGGCCTTAGGAGGGTTATTAGAGTCTGCAGATGTAATTTGATTTCTTTCTAATGACTTGTTCAATAAGGTTTTAAAAGTGTTCGAACTTGGGTTGTTTCTTAGAGCTTCTTCTGCGTCAAATGATTTAACGTTCAATATTTCTTCTGCCAAATCATAAAAGTTCGTAAAATCAACTGAGAAGTTCAGACAATGAATCAACACTTCTTTGATAGTACTTTCACGGGAATTACCCACGTCTTTAATATCTTTTACTTGGAAGTGATCTTTATTGCGATGCAAAGTATCATCATATAGTTTTATAAGTCTTGATGTTGAAATAGCGTGCTTGTTTTTCCTTAAATCATTGAATGATTTATCCAAGAAAATATCAATTTTAGAAGAATCTTTGAATAAAAATGCTGTTTGAAACCCGTTGATCAAGCTACCAAATTGATATCCCTCGAATATCAATTTCATTAGTAATTTATTTGCTCTTTTGTAAAATTCATTGATCTTCAATTCTAAATCCTGGGAGTATAACTTTTCAATAGGCTGTATTATCTCATTTAAATGCTGAAAGTTATGTAGACCACTACAACTCTTAAATATATTTAGATATTTTCCAGTGGCCAATAATTTTAACTGTATATCCTTACTTGAAAATTGATCTATAAGTCCATCAGTTCGAGTCATATATAACTCATCCCAATACTTTTCCATATTAAAATGCATTTGTTCATTAATGATTTCCGGAATTCTATTCTTTTTAACTAAAAATTCTCCAGATGGATCATCTATTTCACCGTCAATTAGCCATTTATTAAGCATGGAAACATAGTCAGTACTTACTACATCAAATATTGAAGTCAAAAACTCAAGAGATATTGAGTCACCTTGGTATGCATTAATTTTGCTTTGGATAATCTTTAATACTAGCCCTCCTTTACAGAATTCAAAATTAACATTATCAGTCGCTAGGTCTATCGATCCAGTCTCCCTTAAATCATTCTGTATACTCTTGATGAAATTATTGAAATATGATTCACTTGTTTGGTACTTGTATTTGCTTCTTTCGACTGTTTCACTATGAATAGATATGATGATTTCATAAAAATGACTTAATTTCACAGAAACTTCTTGATTGAGGATATTTTCAAATATGCTTAGGTTGAAGCTAGAATTATATGTAAACTCGTCCTCAATTTGTTTTATTATTTGTTGATATCTTATTACAAATTCACTTATTGCAAAACATAATCTTTGCACAACCTTTCCAAAGTCTGAACTATTATACAATTCCAAGAACCCATTCAAAGATGAGTAATATTTACCGAATTTTACCAATTTTTTGGTAATACTCTTTAAGCTTATGTCTAAATGTTTTGCAATTTTGAAATCAGGACCTCTAATTCTTGAGTCTGAATCAGCTGGATCATACTTTTCGCTATACCTGATATAGCTTCCTTCATATCCTAACAATGAAAATAGTAAATCTTTGATGATCAATCCTTGTTGAATTTTTAAATCATTAAGTTCACTTAGCGGGTATGGCTTTATCTTATTACGTCCTCTAGG
This sequence comes from Debaryomyces maramus, assembly GCA_030583545.1. NCBI lineage: Eukaryota > Fungi > Ascomycota > Pichiomycetes > Serinales > Debaryomycetaceae > Debaryomyces > Debaryomyces maramus. Next base: position 97,829 of record JAJMIL010000010.1, on the reverse strand, counting down.
TGCTTGATTAACACATGAATTTAAATTTTTGGGCTCGTTGGATATCCTGACTATATCTGGTTCAATATCACCTACCTGTGATGATATATAGCTAGTCATTATATTGTTCGTGCTCCAGTTATACTTCTATATTTCACTTTTGATTTTATGTGTATAAAAAATAAACAATCAATTTTTTTGATCTAACGCGCTCTTTCTAAAAATGAGTATTCTTTAGGCTTTACTTTGATTAAAGTCATATATTCAACTACCTATGTACTACAGTAACCATTCATCATCATCATCATCGTCATTTATCTCTAAGTCTTTTAGAAGTTCTTCTGAAGCCAATTCTGCTTCTTGCTGTACTTTTGACAATCCACATATCTCTTCAAGGTATTTTACATCGTTAAGACAGTTCCGTATAAAAACCCAACCATCCTCTTTATATCTATCTAACACATAAGATGAACAGGCTGAACAGTTCTTGTAATTAGGGGTTTGCAATTTAGTCTGCGAATAATTGTGTAAGAATCCTCTTATTTGATGAGGAACTTCGCTGAAAGAATTGCTGCTCGAAGAACTATTTTCACTTGCGTGTTGCTGATCGGGATGTTGCAAAATAGATACTAGTAATTCAACCACCAATGAAGAGGCTATTAATGCAACACCGGGTCTAGTAACAGTACACATTTGGTCTAAGGTACGGTCAGATAAACTATCACTAGGTGCAACAACATCGTTACAGTAGTAACAACCAAGTCTCAGACTGTTTTCACTACAATTAGGTATATTACCATGCCTCATCACTAGGTAACTATCAAAACCTAAGGCAGCATTGAGAACAGTTTTATTTTTAGCGAGACCTAAAAGAGTAGGAAGCCATCTTGACTCCCTAGAATCCATTAGCAAAAATATAGCATCATGATTATCGAATAATTTACTCAAGGTCTCAAAGTTATCTCTTTGTTTAACTTCATCTGTTACAGGATGGCCAATCATAGGAACCTCTAAATTATATCCCAGAGATTGAACGTCCGGAAAAATCTCTTTCAAAGATTCAGCAGCCCTAAGTGCTTTCCATTCACCTTGTCCACCATCACTAAAGCAATCCTGAAAGTTAAACAAAGGTTGTCTGACAGGGTTGGAAAATGAAACTCTACCATTATCTACGAAAGTGATATGTCTCACTCCCCATCCCATTAGAGCTCTTGAGACATAGCTTCCTAGAGTACCGGCACCGAGAAGCAATACTCTTTGTTTTTTGATAACTTCAAGATCTAGATTTGGAGCAATTCTCCACTTCATTAATTTCAAATTTAAGTCTACTGCTTGTTTCGCTAATTGGTGTGGGTCAATTAAAGAACCTAAATCTGCAAGCTTTGGGCCAAGCTTCCCCTTATCTATTCTTTCCCATCCGGCAACTTTGGGGAACTCATCTAGATTAAATTTTTCTGTATCAAGCTGTAACTTCCAATGAAAAGACGATCCGTCAATTCTATAAACTATTAAGTTAATCAATTTAAAACCCTTCTTAGCTAATATATAGAGATAATTCTTGAGTTGAACAGAAGGAGCAGTGGCTTGGTTCAAACTCGTATCAATAAATACAAATATTCCATTTCCGGAAAACTCTTCGACCTTACCATTCGTAGTCGATTTATTCAATTGGAAAAACTGTTCAAATTGTTGTATGCTTAGGCGTTCTTTTATTAATGGAGAATATTGATCTACAATATCATTATCAGAATCAATAATACCCCAAGGAGAATGCAAACTAGGAAATGCAAACCAATAATAGAATTTGTATTTCTTCAAATCACAAAATGTTAGCAAAAAGAATTTGTTGAAATTCTGATAGGTTAACTTGCTATTATCGCCCATAATTTCATCATGCACTTCAGTCGCCCATTCCTTCAAAAGGCCTTGCTTATTAATATTTTTGAACTCTTCGATAGTGTTCACATTATAAATATATCCATTCCATATGATATTTGAGTTATCTTCATGTTTAACTTCGTCTGCACTATCAAAGCTATTATAGTCAAAATTTAATATTGGGTAATCGTTAAACTTGTTCAATCTTCTTGGGTGAGTTGAGAACCCTTTTATACTGCGCTTTGTCGAGTCTAGTTTAAATTCATTTAATTTTAATTCAGATAGCTTTGTAAAAAATGATGATTCCACAAATGACTGAATGGGTGTAAATTTTATTGGTTTATGGGCAGAAGATGGTAGTGTTGACGCCATTTCACTTTCTGCGATTGGATATAATGAAGACAGGAAGATCGATTAGAATACTTGAGTAATATTTGTTACTCCAATCCTAAGTATTCATCTAGATAAGAATCACTGATAAAGGTCTCTTACAAATGTCATTATTATTTATATGCAGTACGATTAAATAAGGATATACAAATAACTACTAACCCTTTCAGTTATTAGCTGGCTGTTCGTCTAAGGTCATATCATCTAATTCATCTAACAATTCGTCAATTCCAATTTGAGGAGTCTCTTCATCGTCCTCATCTTCTTCATCCATATCATCTTCAGCAACGACACGTTGAGGTTGATCTTCGGCCTTATATAAGTTAATAGTCTGTCTCAACTCTTCGTCTTCTTCTAATTGTTGTAAGAATAATTCGTAATCTTTCTCTGCTCTTTCTTGTTCTTGTTTTGCTTGTCTCGAGTCATCATTAGCAACGATATCATTATGCTCCTTAGCCATTCTCTTCAACTTCCATTTTCTGTTTCTGGATTTACGTGACTTTCTTGCGTAATGTTTCTTGACCAATACAACTTCCGGAAGGTTATCTGTATCAAGGGAATCAAATAAGTCTGAGTTAAAATTAGTGTTTGCTAAGTAGTAACCCAAACAAGAATCACCAGGGTGCAAGATAGCCCCCAAGTGCGACCGCACATAAAACGAATGATCATTTGATCCTAAATCACTAGCACGGCAGACAGTAACGTCCGCTAAAACGTGTCTACCTTTCACATCACCGGTAGGCTCGACATCTAAAACTATGAATTCAATTAACTGGGTAGCATTTAATAAAGATGGAAATGGACTTCTCCAGTAAACAGGAGCTTGTAAATCCGTAGTTTGTAACGTAAGTGGATCTAAAAATTGAAGCAGGTTTGTGATTTTGGAACACAATACAAAACGAGATATGTTACCCAATGAGTGTGCCAATTTCTTAGGCAAAACGACCAAGTCGTCACGACAAATAGGAACAATTTCAACGGAGAACGAAAACTTATACGAGGAAGATGAGGAATGGATATCAGTACTAACCAACTCTTCAGACTTCTTTGACTTAATTGGCACCACAGATGACAAGAAATCCATCATTTTTGCCGCATGGTTTTTCTGACCATAGAAAAAATCTAACCCATCTTTTGATTCTTGAATGGACACAGTATCCAAATGAGCATTATGCTTTAAAATCAACTGTTCTAAGTATAAAAATGTTCTTTTATGGGGGACCTTTTGTCTGATTTGAACAGTGGCTCTCCAGGTATTGGCGGTATACGACTTGGCACAGTCTGGACATTGCATTGCAACAACGACATATTCAACCTCGAATGTTTGCTGGACAATAGTATTTGCCATCGCCTCTCCCTGAACAGTCAACTTCACCCTAATACGACGGGAATGCGGTTCAGTCCAAATAAATGATGCATCCACTAATCTCACCTTACTCAAACCTTTAAGTCTTCTTAAGCACAATGCCAATAACTCTCTTGACTCAAGCTCAGCTCTAATCCACTGTCCTGGAGGTTGCAAGAACCTTTCACAGTTTCTGCAGAATGATACGTTTGCCTCTCTTGGAATCCCTTCCGTTATATCTACCGTTAACTTAATACAATCGTAACACATAACTAACCCTGATGATCCATCCATTGGAACACCACAGTTGCAACACAACACAGTGGCTACTGGCTGCTGTTGGTCATGTGTATGATCTAATTGCGTGTAATTAGACATATTCCCTCTTATGTGTTCTATTTACCTTAGTCTGTAGAATAAACAAGATGGCAAATTTTCATCTCTTCATGAGTAACTAATGATAAAAAATTATAATCCTCATCACCAAGTCAGGTGAAAAATCTGGATAGCGGGCACGTGACACTTGAATACGCCAGAAATACAAACTCGACTCTTGTAATATTCAAGACATTTAGATACTACAAATCAAATTATAGATACTGAAATCAATCGGTGGAGTATGGTCGATCGAAAGAGAGCGTCTTCAGCTATATCAGATGATGAAGGAAGTGGCCGTATAGATAAAAAATCAAAGATAAAAGACGAAGTAGAGTCGGACGACGTGGATGATAGTATAACGAATGAAGAAGACGATAAGGAGGACGTCAAGGACGAAAAAGAAGAAGCTAAGGAGAACGGAGATGATGAGGATGACGACGACGATGACGATGATGACGATGAAGCGGAACAGGAGAAGAAAAGGATAACTACGTTCAATTTTGATGGGGTAACATATTCGTTTAAAGAGAGACCATCTGTGATCGAGGAAAAGGAAGGTAAGATTGAATTTCGAGTGGTCAACAATGATAATACCAAGGAAAACCTTATAGTTTTGACAGGGTTGAAGAACATTTTCCAGAAGCAATTACCAAAGATGCCTCGAGAATATATTTCCCGGTTGGTGTATGATCGTTCACATTTGTCCATGGCAGTGGTGCGTAAGCCACTTACAGTTGTGGGTGGTATTACTTACCGTCCGTTCAATAATAGAGAATTTGCTGAAATTGTGTTCTGTGCCATTTCCTCAACTGAACAAGTTAGAGGTTATGGGGCTCATTTGATGAACCACTTGAAAGATTATACAAGAGCTACATCTCCTGTGAAATACTTCTTAACATATGCTGATAATTATGCAATTGGGTATTTCAAGAAGCAAGGCTTCACGAAAGAAATCACATTGGATAAGTCGGCGTGGATGGGGTATATTAAGGATTATGAAGGTGGTACTTTAATGCAATGCTCAATGTTACCTTCAATCTTACGTTATTTGGATCTGGGGAAGATTCTATTATTACAAAAAGCTGCAATAGAGAAAAAGATCAAGATGAGATCGAAGTCTCATGTGGTGAGGCCTGGGTTGCAAATATTTAAAACTAATAAGGATGCAAAATTGAATCCCGCCAAAGACATACCTGGTTTGGTTGAGAGTGGATGGCTGGAAGAAATGGATAAGTTAGCACAGAAACCCAAGCGTGGACCTCATCACAATTTCATGGTGACGTTACTATCGGAATTGACTAATCACCCATCGGCTTGGCCATTTTCTACTCCAGTTAATAAGGAAGAAGTAGGCGACTATTACGAAGTCATCAAGGAACCAATGGATTTGTCAACAATGGAACTGAAATTGGAGAATGATAAATACGATTCATTCAATCAGTTCTTGTACGATGCTAGACTAATTTTCAACAACTGTCGTTCGTATAATGCGGAATCGACAACTTATTATAAGAATGCTACTAAGTTAGAGAAATTCTTGAACAATAAGATTAAAGACAGCGCTGAGTATTCACATTTCTTAGACCAATAGCTCTCTACGGATATACTTTAATTCTTGTATAGTACTTAATATCACAATTTAGTTTTAGAGAAAGTAGTGCGCGCGCAAACTTCGAAGCTAAACCACCCTTTAGCTAGATCGAAATTTCTACTGAAGTACTTCATGCTTCATTTCAATTAACTGCTAATAATATACAATGTCTCCAAAGGTATATTCATACGCTGAACATGATGATGTTGCCAGTTCTGTTGGTAAACATATTTTAAAAATCCAAGATTCGGCATTACAAGCATCATCTACATTTAAGATTGCTTTATCTGGTGGTTCTCTAGGTAAAGTCTTAAAACAATCCTTAATTGATAACCAGGACATTGCCCCCCATGTACAATGGGATAAATGGGAAGTATTTTTTAGTGATGAAAGATTAGTTCCGATCAACCACGCTGATTCCAATGCTGGATTATTTATTGAAATGGTTATATCAAACTTACCAGCAAATGTTAGTAAACCAAAAATCAATACGATCGATGAAAGCTTGTTAACGGGTAAGGATGGCGAATTGGAGAATGTCGATTCCTCTAAGGATCAACAAATCGCAAAAGACTATGAATCCAAATTACCTAAGGACACTAAACTTGATCTTATTCTTTTAGGATGTGGTCCTGATGGCCACACTTGCTCTTTGTTTCCAGAGCACGGCCTTTTGCAAGAGAGATCAGAGTTGATTTCTTATATCAACGATTCTCCAAAACCTCCGCCAAGAAGAATTACTTTCACATTCCCTGTTTTAGAAAAAGCTACATCCATCGCTTTCGTAGCTGAAGGAGCAGGCAAGGCACCTATACTTAAGGATATCTTCAATAACAAGTCTAGTAAGCTACCATCTAAATTGGTTAATGACTTATCTACAGGTGTTGATGTTATGTGGTTTGTTGATGACAATGCCATCAAAGGTGTTGAGGTCACACCATCAAAATATTAAATACCTTAAAGGAGTTTAAGTAATTAATTAAATAGACCAGATCGTATATATATATATATATATATATATATCCAATAATGGCAGTTTTGAAGTTTTTTGTTATCATATGTAGATATGCAATATGTCGTAAATGAAATGTGCGACATATATAAACAAGTTTAATTAAAAACCCGTCTAAGACAAGACGAACTTTATTTCAATTGTAACATCAATAGGTAAAAATGGGTATGTATTGTGTTTGATATAGCACAAATTATAACGAATTCAATTACTAACGTATGCTTTGCTAGCATTAGGCGTTGCATTATGGTTGTGTCCAAAAAAGAATACTCCGCTCTATGATAAGCTAGTGACTCTAATGAGCTCACTAAACACTCTATTTCCGAGTCAATCTCCAAAGTTCGAGCCACATATAACAATATCAACCAACATCGATGTTGACTTAGAACATCCAGATAAAACTAAAGATGATGTATATAAGATTCTATCTGCAAGCTTGACAGCCGTAAATTCATTACCAAGGAACCATTCAAATTTAGTGACTCTAGGTAAAGTCGATAGCCAGAGAAAATACTTTAAAAAATTATATTTCCACGTTGCTAGAGACCCAAATTTAGTTTCGTTTGCTACAATAATTAGGGAGTTATTTGTCATATTGCCTGCGGACGTAGAACAAGAGAATATTCAAAAGAATCCGCATTTATATACTACAGACAATCATGGAAATAAAATCAAAAGGAAACCAAAGCATTCTAATAATCCATCGGAGACTGAAACACGGGTTCAAGAGCTAGATATGCCTCGAATTCAAAGAGAAGCTCAAGAAAAGGCATCACAATGGAGTGTAACGGAGTTTGACCCACATCTTTCTTTAGTATATAGTAACTTATTCCCCATTGATAATGCATTATGGAGAACTATCAAGACAAGAATTCAAGACTATTTGAACATTGACAATTGTGATTCCGATGATTTAACAGATAACGGTTTAGGATGGGACAGTGGTGAGTTAAAGCTAGTTTTATGTGAAGGTGACGTTAATGATTGGGTGGTTCTAGGTAGCGCTGATATACATTAGCATATAGTAATATTATTTAATGATGTATATTGTTTATAATTGATAAACAAAAAAAATAATGAAGGATGCGAGGTTCGAACTCGCGCGGACAATCGTCCAGCAGATCTTAAGTCTGCCGCCTTAGACCACTCGGCCAACCCTCCAGTTTATTTACCAGTATTTTTTGCTTACCAAATATTACGAAAATAATAAGTATGTCAAAGGCTAGAGTATAGTATTGATCATTAATTCGAACTTCTTACAGGTGCTATCATTATATGAATTATATGATTTAGATAATTTGAAATAATATACAGTATTTATATATACAATAATAAAAATAATAATAATAATACATCAAGAAGTAAATTCCTTATTCTATCCCAATCCAGCAATCTTTAGTTAAAAAGAATCAACATCACCACACCTCCTCATCCAATGCTTATCAAATATTGAAGATCTCTTCAATTGAAATATCTCACACCTTTTTGTTCAATACCTTGTCAATGGATTCAATGATATCCGCAAACGAATAGTTTAAAGGTTTGGCAAAAGTATGGTCAATCCCAACTCTGCGATACAACTCCACATCTTGTGGCATGCTCTTGGTTGTAACCGCAATAAGTCCCACTTGGTCGATCTTCTTGTTTGATCTAATCATTTGTGCCAATTGAATACCTGTCAAAACAGGCATTTCGATATCCAAGAATACAATATCAAACAGCTGTGCAGACACCGTAGGTACTATCGTGGTCGAATCCTGTGTCTTCACGATTTTCGCAAACGGATACAACTTATGCAATATTTTCTCCAATATCTTCAAGTTGATGAAATTGTCGTCCACCAACAAGAAATTGTATGGTGTCAAGTTTGGAGTGAATTTCCTGTAATCTTCAAGCTCGATAGGCGAAACAAATTGCTGGTTACCGCAAAAGTTCTTCACGTTCACCGATATGTGTGGCTTGCTTGTGCTTTCTTTAGCGGGTATGATCTCCGGTGAAACTGATCCGTAGTCATTTCCCGTTGGTTTGTAGTGGAAGTAATCCATTCTATAGTCCACATCCGGACTTGGTAAGAGTGGTGGTGTGTTTAATTGATCATTGTTCATCATTTTACTTATTTCTTCGCCATCAAAGCTACTAGGGAATTTTTGATTTGGGTTATATATTACTTCTGGTTGTATCTGATTCATATCTAATGGCACCCAAATGTATTGTGCAACCGTCGTACACTCTGTAAATAATAATTGGGCAAATTATTTCGTCGTTGCTGTCAAAATTCAAATATTTAAAGATATCCTATTACTTTTATAGGATGAAAATTTAAACTTCGGAGGGGTGGTCAACAAATTTCTTTCTATTACAGGCAGCAAGTACTGCATACTATTATGGAACATTCTTGAGGACGCCTTCGTCGCAGGCGGGCACAAACTAACCGCGTTAACCGCAGATGCGTGGAATTTTGTAAGCATTCCAGTATGATTAAGTGCCTAATGTGGGCACGCATTTCATTACGTTTCAGTATGCCTAGTATGGCCAAGATCGAGAATCATTACTACAAGAGAATTATGAGGCGTCTCTATATCGGCAACATCGGCACTTCGATAAAAGGTAATTAAGGGATTCGGTTATGGTAAACACATAAAAGCTGGGGTTGAGGTATAGAAATGGAAGAATGGTGATGGGAAGATCTAGAACTGGCGTAAGCAACAATCCGCGCTTATATAATTTTTTATTCTCCATGGAAAATGCGCTCAACATTTAGCACCAATTAATCTCGAACAAATTGCGAAAATGGAGTGTAACGGTTACCAATGCCACATTGAGGCGAATGTACCGGTCAGCAATGAAGAAGAGCATAAAGAAGTGTCGCGTGTGGTTATTTTTTCTAAGGAGAGCATAGCGCTTTCTGCAATAATGTAGAATACGGCCGGAGACAGAAATATTTTTTGAGTCAGTTACTTCGATGGCGCCTGGATTTGGGTTTAGGCCACTGTGCTTCAAATATTTGGATTGGCGAGAGGTAGAATTTTGATATAACTAGAGGAGAACATACTTCACTTGCTCTACTCAACATATTAAAGCGACATACGTATTGTCAAACAATGCGGAATGTGGTTATGATTGTTCTGGCCACCGATTTCTCTTGTTAATAAATTGCGAGCGTATACTAAGATCAAGGGGGGTTAATGCTTAGCACAATAACCGCTCATATAGAGGAATAATAAAGGAAGACTCTAGGTTTATCGGCTCGTATGGCGCAGTGGTAGCGCAGCAGATTGCAAATCTGTTGGTCCTTAGTTCGAACCTGAGTGCGAGCTTATTTTTTTGGATTTTTTTACAACCATTCACTAATTCTTGTCTCTAACAGTTGGTGGCATGTTATGTCTCTCCTATTTATAAATAAATGTTAGCTTTTAGCATGGATACCCAAGATTCACATATAAAGTTTCAGGATGCCACCTATAAGTAAGTTGCAGAGTATGCTATGTAGTGCTTAGATTATTAACAATAGAATCTAAAAAATTGACGTCTTTCAAACCGTTGATGACAACAAAATGGTCAAAAACATCGTCCGAGGAGAGAATACTTGATATAGAAACAAAGAAGTGGCTAAAACGACAGGACTTGATTGTTAAGGCATTAAACTATCAAAGGAATAACGAGGTGGAAAAGATTAACGGGCTAATCAATAAATGGCGTAATGTATGCCACCAGGCGTCCAATTACTTGCTCAATTCTATGCAAGTAAAGATTATGCATATGGGAGGGTATTCCAATTGGAAAACACAACAAAAGGAGAAATCTACAAACCAGTCGTTTGCCGATGACTCCCACAAAGAAAGTCTCGGTGACTTCATCAATAGCGAAGAGTTCAGCAACTTATCGAGTTACGAACAGAGTGATATAATGGAGCAGTTCAATGATATATCGAACAGATCCCTAACAGACGAAGGACCTAGTGAAGATGATAGCCAGTCGCTGAACGATCAACTAACTATGCAAGAATTTTACTCTCTTATGAAAATGGATTATGCGTTGGTTTACGAAGCCGATAATGATTCAAAATGTTGAAATATACCAACTACATCATATTACTGATCATTTGTATTCATTTTACTATACTGCTTGTTAGTATTTATATATCACTATATGTTTTATAGGGCACTTCGCACCAGTTTTTTTGTTAGCGTACCATGGTTACTAATTAGGAATAGTAATGAAAATTCTAATGCGCCTAATTAGATGTACGAAACCAAAATTGATATACTGTTTATATTTACTAATCTACATCGTACAGACTTGATAACGAATAATACAACTCATATATAAATAAGGCGGAGATTATTACGCATCAAAATAATGACGCATACTCGAGTTATTATACATAAAGATGGCGTTGATAAATATGAAGACTTCAGCAAGAGTAAGCTATTGAATTCTTTACAAAAAACTGCCTTCGGATTAGATTCAAGCTTTATCAAGCTTGAAGAAATAGTAAATAATCTTATAACTGGATTACCCGATTTGATACATATAAGTGATCTATTAGAGTTGTTGGCTGAATCTATTGCAGCAAAGATTATTTACCATCCAGATCTTTCCATATTAGCAGGCCGCATAGTGGCGATAAAATTACAAAAACTGGTTAATGCCCTATTCAGTGATAATGTCATACGATTGAGAGATTATAGAAATAGTAACACTAATAAAAGTTGTGGTGTTGTTTCCCAACAATTTGTTGACGTAGTTATGGAACATAAAGAAGTATTGGACTCGATTGTGAATAGTGAAAGAGACCTTGAATTGACATATTTTGGAATTAGAACTTTAGAAAATTCGTACTTGTTGAAATTAGGTAATGAGGTTTGTGAAACTCCTCAATACTTGTTTTTAAGAGTTGCCATTGGTGTACATGGGAACAATATAGATAATATTATCGAAACTTACGAGCTAATGTCTCAAAAGTATTTTATTCATGCATCTCCTACCTTATTTAATGCTGGTACAAATTATAACTATTTATCATCTTGCTTTTTGCTCGCAATGGAAGATGATTCCATAGATGGGATATACAAAACCCTCCATAAATCAGCCTTGATATCAAAAGCTTCGGGTGGGATTGGATTACATGTACATAATATCAGAGGTAGTGGTTCGTATATCGCTAGTTCTAATGGTACTTCAAGTGGACTAGTACCTATGTTAAGGGTATTTAACAACACCGCTAGGTATGTCGATCAAGGAGGAAATAAAAGACCTGGGGCATTTGCAATATATCTTGAACCTTGGCATTGTGATGTCCTCAGTGTATTAGAATTGAAGAAAAATCATGGAAAGGAAGAAATGAGGGCCAGGGACTTATTTTATGGTTTGTGGATTCCAGATTTATTTATGGAAAGAGTGAAGCAAAACTTGGACTGGTCACTTTTTTCTCCTGATCAAGCACCCGGCTTAAGTGAATGCTATGGTGATGAATTCAAGAAATTGTATGAATCATATGAGAAATCTGGTAAGGCTATCAAAACTATTAAAGCACAGATGCTATGGCGTTCAATTTTGGAAAGCCAAACTGAGACAGGTGGGCCATACATGCTATATAAAGATGCATGCAATAGTAAATCTAATCAAAAAAATTTAGGCACAATTAAATCTTCAAACCTTTGTTGTGAGATTATTGAATATTCTTCCTCAGAAGAAACCGCTGTTTGTAATTTAGGCTCTTTGGCATTACCTACTTTTGTTAATAGGGAAGATGATGATTTAGAGTATGATTTCCTTAAATTGCATGCTGTCACTAAAGTACTAGCCAAAAATCTAAATAAGATTATCGATGTTACGAAATATCCAATAGAAAGTGCTAAGTTTTCTAACTTAAAGAATAGGCCTATTGCCATTGGTGTTCAAGGATTGGCGGACTTGTTTCTTGAATTAAGATTACCCTTCGACTCTAAGAAAGCTAAACTTCTAAATATCCAAATTTTTGAAACTATTTACCATGCTGCTATAGAAGCATCCATAGAATTGTCCATCAAAGATGGGCCATACGAAACGTTTAAAAACTCACCTATTTCTGAGGGGCAATTTCAATTTGATCTTTGGAAACATCAACCTTCTGATCTTTATTCGGATTGGGATGAACTCAAAACAAAAGCTAGGGAATATGGTGTTAGGAATTCTCTATTAGTTGCGCCTATGCCCACGGCATCAACATCGCAAATCTTGGGATTCAATGAATGTTTTGAACCTTATACATCTAACATATATAACCGAAGGGTATTGTCTGGTGAATTTCAAATCGTTAACAAATACTTAGTAAAGGATTTGATAGACTTAGGAATTTGGGACTCGTCAATGAAAAATAAGATAATATTAGAAAATGGCTCTATTCAAAACATACAAAATATTCCCGAAGAAATAAAGACTTTATATAGAACAGTTTGGGAAATACTGCAAAAAGTTATAGTTGATTTGGCTAGTGATAGGGGTAGATTTATTGATCAACTGCAGAGTATGAATATTCATTTACAAGATCCAACCCTCGGCAAACTAACTAGTTGCCATTTCTATGCTTGGGAAAAGGGTTTAAAGACTGGTATGTATTATTTAAGAACCCAAGCTGCTTCAAGAGCTATTCAATTTACAGTTGATTTGGATGATGCAAATAAAATTAATAATCAACCTGAAGCTGACATCAATTCGCTAAAGAGAAGCAAATATGTCGAAACTCGAAGTATTGATAATTTCAAACGTAAGAGAAAACATTCAACAGAATTACTGAAAATTTCTGAATCCAAAACGAAAATGTGTAAAATGGAACACTATGCGACACCAGAATCGCAAACTAGGTCGCCTTTAGGTGGACAAGGCGATCATACCAATGGTGACAATGAAGGCGAAAATTACGATATATACGATTCTACGCCTGTTGCTTGTGATATAAAGAATCCAGAAAATTGTGATTCATGCTCGGGCTAATTCAGCAAAAATTAGTCTATTATTACATCATGTATATAATTTCAGTAATCATATTACTTTCGTGTAAATATATAAGAATTCATCTCCTTTGATTTCTGCTAGCAAAATCAGCAACCTGTGATATGCCTTCTTTTGTAACAAAAAATTTCATCTTATTCTTATTCGACCATATTAAGACACCAACTTCCGCAGCATAGTTACTTAAGGCTTCGAATTCTTGTTGGCTAGCAAAATCTTTAAATAAATAACCTTCAAAAGTCTGAATTCTATCTAATTCTAATTGCCATAGTTTTATTTGATCTACAACTGTAGGAGGTAAATTCTCCAATTTATGCTGAGCGACTCTTGTGGTACCGTTTTCGTTGGTTATTATTTGGGATTGCGGAGCACCTCCAGCGGTATTGATATTATTACTCGTATCGAATTCAATCTTCTTGTCCAATTTTTCCTTTGCTAATATCTTCATTTGGGAATGAGCATGAGTTTCTAAAAACTTAATTATTTGATCTGCCGTAATCCCATTAAACAATGCATTTCTAATGGATTCTCTGGTAATTTGGCCACAAACCATATTAGAAAACCTTGTCTTCAAATGCACAAACAAGTTCAAAATAGCTATTTCAAGAGGCGAATTTGTGTATGCATATATTTTAAAATTAGTTTCAAGTATAATAGATCCCTGATTCGAATTTGATGCAATATTTTGTTGTTCTTCATTTTCAGTAGCGGCTGATTCTAAAGCCTGATCCATAGCCATGGATGGTGTCTTCAATGCAGCCGAATCAGAAGTTAATGTAGTAGCTAGTCTCGTTGGATAAAATCTTTCAGAATTATCAGTTCTCTGATATATTAAACCATAGTCCTTTAAGTCTGCTAACATACTAATTTGTGTTGCACTCAAGCTTGAAACGGTATACCCTTTACCCAACTCTAATGAACCTAATATAAAAATGAAATTCAATACATCTACTGGATCCATATTTAATTCTTGTGTTAAATCAAGATATTGTAACAATAATGTCCAAATTTGAGCGTTTATATCTTGAAGTAAAAACTGAAACCCTGTATTAGTGATATTTAATTTGCTTGCACTTGTTCCGGGCCCTTCCATTAATCCACCCAGCTTCAATAATGACAAGACAGAGTTAGATGGAGTTGTGCTTAGTTCAGTTCCTACCATAAAATGCAATATGCTTTCCCATTTTTGGGACGCAAAGGAATCCAAAAATTTAATATCAACTCCATGCTCATCGGTAGTGGTAGATAGATTACCAAATGCATTGGAAGCTTGAGAGCCTGTGAGACAATCACGAAAGTTTTTTCTGAAAGTTGGATGTAACCTGATATGCGATCCACCGCTATCTTCTTCGATTAAATGCAAGGCCTTCAAACGCTTCAAAGATTCGAATTGGAACTTTCTGGCCCATGGCTTACACCACTTATCCAAATCTTTCAATGCAACAGGTGTTTCACAGAATACCATAGACATTATATAGAACTTTGCTATTGGTGGTAACAATCTGAAAATTGATAGACATGTCGCTGGAGCCTCGTACAACCTCGATTGGATTTGTTTAGGTAATCCTTCGAGATGCTCATTGACAGTTGCTTTGAATAAGTTACTTGATGACATACTATTCCCTCATCAACTATTAATGCTTTCACTCTCCCTGATGTTGACAATTTAAAGCTAGAGCTACTATAGTTTATCTCTATATTTGATTTATGTCCTGTGATTACATAATCATTGTTAATATGGTTTTTTTTTTTTCACTCAATGAGAAGAGATTTAAGGTAAGAGCTAGTCCGTAATCTTCAATTTTACATCAAATAACATTGAAAAAAGATCATGGGTCAGAGAAGAAAGGCTTCTCAGATTCATTCAGCAAATATGGGATCTGATGAAGCTTTTGCACAATTATTGCAACCGGAATATAAGGGTAAACAGTTGACAGATCAGATCAATACAGCTGATGACAAATGGAATTTATTACCAGCTTTCTTAAAGGTAAAAGGATTGGTAAAGCAACATCTTGATTCGTTCAATTATTTTGTCGACGTTGATTTAAAGAAAATTATCAAGGCCAATGAATTGGTATTATCGGATGTAGATCCCGAATTCTACTTGAAGTACCTTGATATTAGAGTTGGCCATAAATCAACATCATCACCAGGGACGAAAGAAGTCATATTACCACCACATGAATGTCGTTTGCGTGACTTGACTTACTCGGCACCAATATACGTGGATGTTGAATATACAAGAGGCCGGAAAATTATTATGCATAAGGATCTTGAAATCGGAAGAATGCCTATAATGTTGAGATCTAATAAGTGTATATTGGATGGAATAGATGAACACCAAATGGCACGGTTTGATGAATGTCCTTTAGATCCAGGTGGCTATTTTATTGTCAACGGTACGGAAAAGGTTATTTTGGTTCAAGAGCAATTATCCAAAAACAGAATCATTGTAGAAGCCGATGAAAAGAAAAATATTGTCCAAGCATCAGTTACTTCGTCTACACATGAACGTAAGTCGAAAACATATGTCATAACTAAGAATGATAATATTTATTTGAAACATAATTCTATCAGTGAAGATATCCCAATTGTTATTATTTTGAAAGCCGCTGGTATAACTTCAGATTTAGAAATTTTACAGTTAGTTTGCGGTCAAAATCCAAACTATCAAGACTTATTTGTAGTAAATTTCGAGGAAGCTGCCAAGTTAGAGATTTTCACTCAACAACAGGCTTTGAATTACGTTGGTAAAAGGGTCAAAACAATTAGAAGGGCCGGAGCACCTAAATTGTCTCAATTGCAAGAAGGTATTGAGGCAATTGCAAGCACCATTATCGCTCATATCACGGTTTCTGATTTACAATTTCGTGAAAAGGCATTATATATTGCAGCCATGGCAAGACGTGTCTTAATGACTATACATAACCCCAAGATGGTCGACGACAGAGATTATGTTGGTAACAAAAGATTAGAATTAGCGGGTCAGTTGATGTCATTGTTATTTGAAGATTTGTTCAAAAAATTCAATTCTGACTTTAAGGCAAATATCGATAAGATTTTGAAAAAGCCAAGTCGTGCTCTGGAATTCGATGCATTATTATCTATAAACATTCATTCTAATAATATAACAATGGGTATGAATAGAGCAATTTCTACAGGTAACTGGTCTTTAAAACGTTTCAAGATGGAAAGAGCTGGTGTGACACATGTTTTATCAAGATTGTCATATATTTCTGCATTGGGTATGATGACCCGTATTTCTTCACAATTCGAAAAGTCACGTAAAGTTTCGGGACCAAGAGCTTTACAACCTTCTCAGTTTGGTATGTTATGTACTTCTGATACACCCGAAGGTGAAGCATGTGGGTTAGTTAAGAATTTAGCATTAATGACCCATATTACGACTGATGATGAAGAATTACCTATTAAGAAATTATGCTACATTTTAGGTTGTGAAGATATTCTTGGGGTTGATTCTGCAACTTTATATTCTGAAGGTAATTTTGGAATTTGTCTTAACGGTACTTTAATTGGTAGTACTAGATTCCCTGCCAAATTTGTTAGAGATTTCCGTAATTTAAGAAGATCTGGTAAAATATCTGCATTTATTTCCATTTATACAAATACTCATCAAAGCGCTGTCCATATTGCAACTGATGGTGGAAGAATATGTCGACCATTGATAATAGTTGGTGAGAATAATACATCTAAAGTTAAAAAGCACCACTTGGAAAAATTACTATCTGGTAAATGGGCATTTGATGATTTCTTAAAACATGGCTTGGTTGAGTACTTAGATGTTAATGAAGAAAATGATTCATTGATTGCATTATACGAACAAGATTTGTTAGATTATCCTCATCAAAACATAACACATTTAGAAATTGAACCCTTCACCGTTTTGGGTGCTGTCGCTGGTTTAATTCCATACCCACATCATAACCAATCACCCAGAAATACATATCAATGTGCTATGGGTAAGCAAGCTATTGGAGTAATCGGATATAATCAATTTAGAAGAATTGATACTTTATTGTACTTAATGGTATATCCACAACAGCCAATGGTTAAAACCAAGACTATCGAATTAATCGATTATGATAAATTACCAGCTGGGCAAAATGCTGTTGTTGCAGTTATGTCATATTCTGGTTATGATATTGAGGATGCTTTGGTTTTGAATAAATCATCCTTAGACAGAGGATTCGGCCGCTGTCAAGTTTTACGTAAAAACACTATAACATTAAAGAGATATCCAAATCATACTAAAGATTTGGTTTCAGGTATGCGGGTTGATGAGAATGGTGAACCAATTTTCCCACATGCAGCATTAGGACCCGACGGATTGGGTGAAGTTGGTATGAAAGTGGAAAATGGCCAAGTCTACGTTAATAAATGTGTACCTACAAATGCTGGTGAATCTGTATTAGGCTCGAACGATCAACAGCATAACCAACAACAAAATGCTGAAAGTCATAGAGAGGTTCCTGCCTTTTATAAGGGCCCTGAACCAGCTTACGTTGATCAAGTCATGATGTCAGTAAGTGACAATGATCAAGCACTTATTAAGGTCCTTTTGAGACAAACTAGAAGACCTGAGTTGGGAGATAAATTTTCTTCGAGACATGGACAAAAGGGTGTCTGTGGTATAATTGTTCAACAAGAGGACTTACCGTTTAATGATGATGGTATTTCTCCTGATATCATTATGAATCCACATGGGTTCCCATCCCGTATGACGGTCGGAAAAATGATCGAATTAATTTCTGGTAAAGCCGGTGTCCTAAACGGATCCTTGGAAGATGGTACCTGTTTTGGTGGCTCCAAATTAGAAGACATGTCAAAGATATTGGTGGACAAGGGATTCAGTTACTCAGGTAAGGATATGTTATATTCAGGTATTACTGGTGAATGTCTCCAAGCGTATATCTTCTTCGGACCAATCTACTATCAAAAGTTGAAGCATATGGTTTTGGATAAAATGCACGCCAGAGCTAGGGGTCCAAGAGCAGTATTAACAAGACAACCAACTGAAGGTAGATCGAGAGATGGTGGGTTGAGGTTAGGTGAAATGGAAAGAGATTGTGTTATTGCTTATGGTGCATCTCAGTTGTTATTAGAAAGATTGATGTTGTCTTCGGATGCTTTTGAAGTCGACATTTGTAACCAATGTGGTTTGATGGGCTACAATAGCTGGTGTACTACTTGTAAGAGTTCTGAATTCATCATCAAGATGACCATTCCATATGCAGCTAAATTGTTATTCCAAGAATTGCTTTCTATGAACATCGCACCAAGATTGAAATTGGGTGATGTATTTTAAAGATGCACTACAAAACATACCTCCTCCCATTCTTATAGATCAATTAGGATATAGCATGTACGATAGTTTTAATAACAATAATCTTAGAATAATTAACTGTTCCTGTGTAGTTGCCTTCATAACGTTCTATTATGGATGATGGGGTTTTATTCTTACCGTTAGGCGCACTCGTGGTTGTGTGAGTTTCAAGTAGATTTAATTTTTGTTGATAGTTTCCCTCATGTATTTGGAGAGTTACTCATATAGTGCTTTAACAAACATTAGTCACATTGATTCCGACTATTTAAAGAGTATAATATTAAGTTTAATGCTCTATTTTGAATATTTCAGTAAACTCTTATAAGGGTTATCAATACCAGATTCGAACAAAGCTTTTTCGCAGCTGCAAATTTTGCTTCTACGAGACGATTTCGCCAAAGTTGGTTTTTGTATTATTTTAGAGTTCTAAGAAGTCAACAGTAGACTATAAGTTAAAACGCACTTATTCTTTGGAGTAATTCCATTTAAACCAGCAGTTAGTTATATTATTTTCATTTTAACGTGTATGCTAGAATATATTGTATAAATCTCTTAGGTTGCAACAAAGACGTGTACTGTGATAAAATGATTTTAGCCTGGACTCGCGTGAAGTCAGAGACTTAATTTCGTGATCTTAATTGTAGATAACAGAATAACAGTGGCAATTGTGTTTGAACTATATATTTTGTAGGTCAGGATGAGTTCCGTACGTACAAGAACATTGTTCCAACCGAAATTGTTATTAAGTTGTTCAATTATATTGGTTATATTTGTCGTCATCAATGTTACCAAATCATCGCATTTAGATCTTGAGGAGGCAATATTTTTAACGAAGAATACATTCAAGGAATTTAAGGAATTGTATATGCCCAACGGGAAGCGTGTCAGTGATAGGATAACAAAGACTATAACAAATATTACAAGTGTGGGGCCAGGTCCATTTGATTTTGATTTACAATACCCATTTGATAACGTAGTGAATTCACTATTCCCAATCGATTCTACAATTACGTATAATGTGAGTGACAGCTCCACGCATAATATTAGTACACATAAGATAATAGGAAGATATGCATCCTATAGTCCTATATTGACGGGGGAGTTGATAGGCAATTACAGGATTTTCCCAAACAACGCATGTACTTCAATGAACAGGACAGATTACACAAAGTACGAAGATAAAATACTTATCATATTAAGAGGTGATTGCAGTTTTGTCGACAAGGTCACAAATGTTATTGAGTCTGGTACCAAGCCTCGAAGTATTATAATAGCCAATGACGAGCCATTTAGAGGCCTAATTACGATGTACTCCACCACGTTTAATACTGATGGATCTATGAAGATTCCAATTATATTTATTTCTTATGAAGGCTATAAAGAACTATATGCTTTAAGGTCACAAGATATAGTGTTGACCTTGTCAACAATGGCATTTGGAAGTCTCATGAACGTAGTTCTATCGATGATTTTGTCTCCACCGCTATTGATATTTTGTCTATACTCATTTATAAAGTGTGTTCAGCATTGCCGAAAGAAACAACTAAATCGAGCTAATGAGAATTTTGTTAAGAAATTGCCTATTTATATATATAATCGGAATCATTTGATATATTCAAAAAAGTTTTATGATTACTTGAATATTACAAACCAGGCTGATAACGCCCCGTTTGCGGCCTCTTCCGAGTTGAATTCGTTAAGTGGTTCTGATACCTCACATTCTCCGAAAGCGAGTCGTTCTTCATCAAAATCTTCCTTAAATAACTTCAACATCAACGGGATTGATGTTAAGGATGTTAAGAACCAATTGCATATACTCACGGCACCAGATGACTTTTTCTTTGCATACAAATGTTCTATCTGCTTGGAAAAGTTCAAGCCGTTAGTTTCAAGAGTCCTTGTACTTGATTGTAAGCATTGTTATCATGAAAAATGCTTATCTAATTGGTTAATTAACTTCAGAAGAAGTTGTCCATTATGCAATAACATTATAAAGTATATTGGATCGCTGTATTTACTTAATGATCTGGAATCATCTAGTTACGGTAGTATCAATGAAGATTTGGAACGACAAATTCTCCCGAGCTCTATTTATTCGGATCATATGGAGAGTCTGTCAAATCATCTAAATATTCGCTCCGAAGGAGAACAAATCCTTGAACTGAATCCAAGAATTATTATTGACCACCAATCTGAAGCATTCTTATCCACAAGCACAAACCAAAACTCGCCTATCACTGCGAATGCCCTCATAGCGCCGCCTTCTGCACCTACGAGTTCCGAATCTAATGCCGTCTGTCAATCAAGCAACAGCATTACTGGGTCAAGTATAAGCGATTCATCGTCTTTCGTGTCGGCCCGCAGTCATTTTAATTCTTCATCGTCACCAGTGAAATATTATTCGAAACCTTGGCATATACTTAGTAAATATTCTTCCAAGAACCTAGAATGTCTTGACGAAATTAGTTCAAGTCTTGATTCAGATTTTGCAACTCCCACTCAACAAAAACTGCCAAACAATCAAAATGATAGTGATTCAACGATTAATGGAGATTCTTCAGGACCAAGAGACGAAACTGGTTCTGATACTGATACTGATGTTTGATCTAATGACCGCAGATTAATATTAGGCAATCTTTCATATATAGGATTAATATGTTTTAAGTACTTATCCCCAGAGTTTGGAGTCACGTGAATTTATATCAACAATAAAATTTAATCAACGAAAGTTGAAGTTTAGTTAACTTGAAAACATCTACAACCACTAGCCATAAAATAATCCGACTCTAATTGATAAGATTCAAGAAACGAAAATGGAAGAAGAGAATGGGCAGGTTAACGCAAAACTGAACGATAACCCAATTGATATGACATCGAACAAAGACAAAATTGATCTTGAATCGAGACCTGAAGACACAAAGAAACCCAAAACTGTAAAAAGGAGGAAGAAGAAGGTTGAGATAGCATGTGTTTATTGTCGTCGATCCCATATGATATGTGATGACTCAAGACCGTGTCAGCGTTGTATTAAAAGAGGTATAAGCCACTTATGCCATGACGAACCCTCAAATTCAAGGCAAAGGAAGAAGGCTGCATCTTTGGCTAAGTCTGACCTGCAGCTGAGTAGCCCAGTAATTCAGCCAATCTCTGCAGGTCAAAGTGTTCCACCACAGTCAGTGATTCCAAATATACAACCAAAAGACCCAAGAAATCCAATGCTCAATCCTAATGCTAATCCCAATTCTAATTCTAATGCTCAACCATCAAAAAGCATTAATAACTCAGTATTGTCCCAAACTTTACCGTACAACCAAGAACCTTTTTTTTATTCTGAACACGCTGGTAGTGAATTCAGCTCATTGAATGATTTTTTGTCTATGATCGACGACCCAGACTTAGTTCATGGTACGCTAAACGACGATTCTAATAATAATGATCCCTTGTATACTTTTGGAATGGGGCCTAGTAATGGTAATAATATAAATAATGTTGATATCCCCAATGACTCAAATAATAACAATATTAATAACTTGACCAATATTTTATCATTCTCTCCAAATGCGAACATGTTCTCAGAAACTTTTCCAAATGAACCAGAAACGGTACAACAACAACAACCGCAGCAGCATCCTTACCCTCAACTTCAACAGCAACAGTCATACCCCCAACTTCAGCAACTGCAACAGCAGCAGCAGCTGATGCAACAACCACTGCAACAGCATCAACTACAGCTACAGCTACAACATTCACAACAACAACAACAACAACAACAACAACAACAGTCGCAACAACAACAGTCACAACAACAACAGTCACAACAACAAAAAAGGATTCAGCCTCAGGATCAGCCTCAACCACAAGGTCAAAATATCACTGACACTCCTTCATCTAGCCTCGTGGCGCAAGGCTCCATTCCAGCTAATCAGCCTACCCACCAACCTGCCATATCTGATGCAGCTAGGGATAAATTCTTTTTAACAGCTGCAGATCCGACAACTGAGATTTCGCCAGAAGAAAGGTTGAAACAAGTCATCAAAGCTAAGCTAGAGGCAGGGTTATTACAGCCTTATAATTACGCGAAGGGTTATGCGAGATTGCAAAGTTATATGGATAATTATATGAATCTTTCCAGTAGACAAAGAATCTTGAAGCCTTTGTCAATTTTCCGTCCTGCTTTTAGAGCAATTGCGAGAACTCTTAAGGATGTTGATTTGGTTTTAGTTGAAGAAAGCTTCGAAAGAATGTTATTGGATTATGATAGAGTGTTCACGTCAATGGCGATTCCGGCTTGTCTTTGGAGACGTACTGGAGAAATCTATAGAGGTAATAAAGAATTTGCATCTCTAGTAGGGGTTATGACAGATGATTTGAAGGATGGTAAGCTAGCCATATATGAGCTAATGAGTGAAGAAAGTGCTGTCAATTTCTGGGAAAAATATGGTGCCATAGCTTTTGACAAGGGACAAAAAGCAGTACTAACCAGTTGTAATTTGAGAACTAAAGATGGTATTAAGAGAAAAAGTTGTTGCTTCAGTTTCACAATTAGAAGAGACAGGTATAATATCCCGAGTTGTATAGTGGGAAATTTTATACCGATTGATCCATAGTGTATAAGTTCGTATTGTAATATTAAGATTCTATAAATACATGATATAATATACTAAATTAACCAAATTAAGCATCTTCAAGTTCCTCTTCAGAATCATTATCTTCAAGATCTTTCACTTCTATGTCAGAACCTTCATCTTCATTCTTCTTCTCAGTACGCGCCTTCTCGTCATCTTCCAAAGCTTCTCTTAAAATCTTCAATCTCTCTTCCTTCATTTGTCTTTGAACAACTACATACTGGCCTAATGGCGTCTTCTCCCAACTAAAATCTTTCAAGAAAAGTTGAACTTCAGTCTTATTGGAAGGTCCATATTCAACATTTGACCTCTTAGCTGAAACAAAAGTTGCATTTGAATTCAACTTCTCTACCAACTGCTGTAACTGTTTATTGAATTTCACATTCTTAGATTTCTTCATGAATCTTCTTAAGGATAGAACTGCTGGTGTAACGAGTTCTGGGAATGCAATATTCTTGGAATATAAGACAAAGAATTCACTTGTTAAGTCTATAAATTGTTCACACAAACCGTCTTGGTAAACTTTCGTACCCAAGTAAGCTTGGTTGACTTTAATATTATGATCAAAATCGACAATTTGTAAATTCGAACGCTTCGGTGGCTTTGTCATTGCTGTGGAAGTTAAGATTTCAGAAATCAATGGGAAAATTGGAATAAAAACACCAGTAGATTGAGATAATCTTATCAAAGATCTAATTAAATAAAATCTTAATGGGAAAAATTGTGCTGTTGGGATTAATCTTATAGCACCCAAAGTGACTTGGACCAATGGGTAGATTAATTGTCTTAATGGTGATTCCTTAGACTTATGGTTAAGTAATTCCTTTTCAGGGTTGCAGTGTTGAGCTAAAACTCTGGACCAAAAATCTAAAGAATGACAATACTGCCAATTGTAAATAGTTTTGTAGCCTTCTTTTGCATTAGAAGTGGCATTGATACTGTTTCTGAGATGTATAGCTAATTGTCTCACATACTCAAATCCAACCTGGTAAGAGACCGTTTCGTCAATTCCAAATAATTCAGCTGCCGAATTTTTGCAAAAATTGATCATTGGCATTGAATGAATATTTGTCTTACGGCAGTTTTGTAAAAATGAAGAATACACTAATTTCAATACCGTTTCTAAAATAGACTTGGGGAACTCTTTAACTGTGTTATTCAAGAAAGCGAACGTAGCAATCTGAGTTTGAACGTCAGTTGTTGTTGCCCATACATCAACAACAGACGATAAAATCTCCTTCAATAAACGTCTGTAAGACAAATAATATGGAAATACTTCTTGAAGGGAAGACAATACTAGTGCTGCTGTTTCTGTATTCGTAATATCTTTTAATAAAGTAATATAAGAACCTGCGTGAGATTTTAAAATGTTAGAAATCTGGGAAACACTTTGATTCTTTTGAGGAATACTTCTGGCACCACTTTGTGGGTGGACTTTATATTTAACTAATTTTTGAATAGCTTCTGGTAATCTTTTTAAAGTCAACAACATTAACTCATTAAATGCTTTAGGGTCAGTTACGGAATACTTGTAGTCCTCATTGCTTGCGTTATTAATATTAACAGCAGCCTTAAAAGCCATTGATATATTTTTTATGGTCTTTGCAGATGGCTTATTTAATTGTTGTTCCCATTGTTTAACTAACCTTTCAGTAATTTCAATCTTTTTTGACGATGAATCTTCTTTTTCTTTTTTAGTTGATACCGTTACTTTCTTTTCTTCATCTTCACTCTTCTCATCTTCATCATCATCTTCACTCATAGCTTCTAAAGGATTGACACCTTCAAAATCTAATAAATCTTTGTCATTGTTTTGCAAATATTTATAGAATTCAGGATCCTTGTCTGCCAAGTTCTTTAAATCTTGTTGCATAGCTTCTTCATCTTCTTCTTCTGATGATGATTCTTCGTCTTCATCAGGCTGGCTCTTCTTATTCTTTTTCTCTTTTGGAACCTCAAATCCACCGGCAAAGAATTCATCTACCGGCATATCTTCAAATACTTCTTTAGGCTTATTTACCTTAGGTTGAGCATCTTCATCTTCGTCTACTTTTCCAGTCTTAGACTTTTTGCGCTGACCAATTTTTTGATTGTGCTTTCTAACTTCCCTACGTTGATCAAGGGTATGCTTCAAGTGTTTGCTTTGAAACTTCTTAGTTGCTTTGGATGCTTTGGCCATTTTGAAGTTGTAATAAACAGTTAAATTGAATACCAAAGAAATCGTGAAATCTATATAAAAAAAAAAAAATTGCGATGAGAAGCATTACATATTTTTGTGTCATGAAATATTATATCATTAAGAGTTGTATAAATATTCTATTTAAAGTCATCAAATTTTCCATTGAAGGCATCAAAGAGCCAGCTTAGTAGTTTATCATATACAATACGGTCAGAGTTATGATAATATATTGAGTGATCATTATCAGGAAAGAAGTGAACGTCGTAGTTTTCTAAACCATTTAAGTTAAATTTATCCAATAACCACATCAGGTTTTGCAAATGAACGTTATCATCAGAAGTACCATGCATCAAAAGAAATCTCTTGACAGACTTATAATTACCGAATTGGTTTATAAGTGATAATTTTTGGTAATTCTCATTTTGTGATGGCAAGTTCATATATCTTTCTGTGTAAATCGAATCGTAGAAAAGCCAATTGGTCACTGGTGCAACAGCCATTCCAAACTTAAAGGTTTTACCTTTGTCAAACTCTAGTGTTTTCAAGGTAGTGAATCCTCCATAAGACCAACCCCAAATAGCTGTCTTATCTTTATTTATGAACATCTCATTAACTCTAACATACTCTGATACAACAGTAGTTATATCTCTTGCTTCCCAGTAGCCGATTTTACCGGTAGCAAATGATTTAAATTTCCAACCTTGGCCACCTGTACCTCTTGGATCAACAATCAAAACAACAGCATCCAATGCTGCACTCACTACATCTTGGAAATCTATATTAAATCTCTTATCGACTGTTTGCGATCCTGGTCCCCCATAAGCATGGACCAATAATGGGTATTTACGGCGCTTGGGATCAAAATTAGGAGGTAGGATTTCAATGACATTCAATTCCAAGTTGTCAACGCCAATTGTTTTATACACTTTTGTTGGTACATTAGTCTTTCTCATCGATTCTTCAATAAACTCCATATGGTTAATAGGTTTAGTCTCTTTAATTAAATCCGCAACTGTATAATCCTTACCCTTTTCGCTTCTCAATCTAATAATATTATGGACATCTGCCATATTGATCAATTTTTGCCATGGGTTATTTGGACCCTTGTAATTTAAATTCAAATAATGACCGTCATCACTGAAGTCTATTTCAAATACGCCATCATTGTTCAAGTCTGTGATAACTCTAATATTATCATTATTTTCGGATAGATTAATTGCAATTAAATGAGCATCCATTGAGCTTCGTATTGTACTCAAACAATACACAATATTTTCTATTTTATCAAACACTACAGGAGAATCTGAAATTATTTCCCAGTCAGTTGAATTAGTCAATATCCTTGATGGTTCCAGCGATTTAGCGCTTTGATATAATACTAAATGAGTTCTATTATTCACAACTGCTTTATCAATATAACTATTTTGTGACTCTTCTGAAGATATAATCGTTATAGGTGATGTCTTTTCGACCCAGCCATTATACTCATGGGTAACGTTCAAACTATTCACATCAATAATATCATTTAAGTTTAATGGCTGAAATAATTTTTTCGTCAAAATCTTACTGGTTCTATCCGTTTGCTTTAACAAAAAGTTTTCATCGTCTATCCATATCGCGTCGTATAAAATGAAGTCTTCCCCAATTGTAGAATCATCGATTCTTAATTTGGTACTCTTCTTCTTTGATAAGCTAAAGTTGAAAATAGATACCTTTGGGTTTGGGGTTCCCGGCTTGGGGTATTTAATGGCCTTCTTCGTAGGATATTGTTTTACTCCTTCAACTTTCGCTTCTTCCAGCTCCTTATATGTATCACCAATTTCCTCTGTGTCTTTAACATAGTAGTCCAAGTCATACTCGTGCACTTTCGTATCATCTAAGGAAGCGTACACAAGATTCTCTTGATTAGGAGACCACCAAAAAAGCTTATAATCTGCTACAACTTCTTCCTCATAAATCCAATCCGGCTTACCATTAAAAATATCTGCAGAGCCATTTTCAGTAATCCGTATTATTTCTCCAGATTCAAGATTTTGGATATATAGATCATGATTAAAACCGAACACGACATAATCTCCATGTGGCGAGAACTCTGCAAAATGAAGTTTTCTGAGCCTTTCGGTATCTGGTCCACTTCCATCGTGGTCTACAATATGTTTATCAAGTCCAGGTGGTTGGATAGGTACGTATTCTGAGAGCACAGGATTGTAAAGCCAATAAAGTGCAAAGCTCAGATGTCTCCATTGCGGCAAAATATCTGTTACCACGATATGCAAATTATCATTTATCAGTTCTATGGGTTTACCTGGATTCAACTTCACTTCTTGAATGTTGAAAAAATTATTTTTATAAGAAAATTGAGAGCTCTCTATTATGGTCTCAGATTGTTCATTGTTCACTTGTCTTATCACGAAGCTTCCTTTGGGGCCGTTTGATAAATAATAGCCTCCAGACTTTTTATGCGCGGGTCTCTGTTTGAAATTTAACCACTTAACAGAATTTCTGTAGGGAGAAAATGTTCCCATCCTATACGATTCCAAAGTCAAATTCTTTCTTTCTGGGTCATAAGCATTCAAGGTCACATTTTTTCCACTGACTGTTATATTGGTTTTCCATCGCATGTCAGATACGATTGATAATGCTGCACCCTTCGAATACGCAATAATCGCTATTATCCACAACATTACGAAGCCCACACTGACAAAAGCACATGATTTCTTGGTAATAGGCCTTATTCCATTGTATTGTTGAAAGACATTCTGAAACCTTGTATTATTATGGAAATCATCACTGGTATTATTTTTCCTTGAATAGTCGTCAATATCCTCAAAGATCTCCGATGACAGCGATTCACTAGAATACTTTGGACCTTCCTCTAATTCCTGTCTTGAATTTTGTCCTTCTAAGTCTTTATCTATAGGTTTCTGGTTTACAAGTTCATATTCTTCTGAACCACTTGGATTATTGAACCACATAGTACTACGATTTAGCCCCTTGCTCCTTTACTGTCTTAAGAAAAAACAAATTAGCTACAATGTGAATAAATTGTAAAATATTGTCACCCAAAAACTAAAATATCTGTGGTATTAGACAGATTCATACCATTAATTCAACAAGGTTATTACTTGAAATGGTGCTGAAAGATCAAAACTAAACATACTTAAATAAACCTGTAATATCCGAGTTTTTGCATGTTAGCTATAAGCCTTGTTCTATATCAAGAATAAAATACTACTAATGTCGGAATGGTAAAAGGAAAAGATATTGATGATAGCAAATACTACATGATTTCTAAACAAGAATAAGGATGAGCCATAACCAAGCAATCAGTATTTATTCACAACTTTTCAATCCTCAATTGGTTAAAGATGAAAATTACTATAAATCGTTCTTCATCACTCCCATTCACACGGAAGCACTATTATCCTGTTTAAGAGTTAACAGTGAGCTGATCGGCACATCCGCAGACAATGCAAGTATATTGAGAGAAATATTCGTCCATGGGTTAAACTTTTTGTCCGATGCAATATCCTATCCTGGCGATGACGAACTTAATCGTATATTACCTGAGGATAGAAGAAGTTTGAACAGGTCCAGAAAGGATTCAGAGTCTATTATCAGCAGTAATTCTACGAAGTCAGCATCGTTATTGTCTGAATTTGATCAAGGCGGTGAGGATATCACGTCTTTAAGTGGTAAAGTGCTGAACGACTCAAACCAACAAATTTTAAGTGATTACAATGAAGGTGACGATATTACAACACTAAATGGCAAAGACAAGGTTGAAAAGAACAGTAATATTGGTTTTTCATCTAATCAAACTAATCAAACTCGGTCACTTCCTAAAATAACTAATCTATCTATTGATCTGGACAGAAATAATGCATTTGAAAATCTCGATGAAGACCTTAGAAATGAGTTGGTCTGTAATATTTTACGCATATTCAATGCATGGTTTATTAATGTGAACTCAACGAACAAAAAGTTGCATAAGACGAAAAATAGTTTAGGAATTTCCCAAAATATAGATCTTATTCCTAATTTGTTTCAGTTGTCAAATAAAAATTCAGATACATTTGATGAATCTTATCTTTCTGAATTGTTGAAAAGGTGTAACTGGTATTTAAACTATGCATTATCATTTGTTGAAGATAACCCCTCTTTGCCTGAGTATAAAAACTTGGGAATTGTTAAGGAAATCATTTTTCTTATATATGAAATATTGAAGACAATTTTTGCATCCTTACCGTTTCACAAAGATCAGAATATTGAATTGGCTATTATTAAAAGTCTTTTGTTCAGTTTTTTCAAGATTGATCTTTCGATTGCTTTCGACCGCATATTGACCATAACTACCCCCTCACCAATTGAAAATGATCTGGAAACCCAAGCATATAGACCCCTGTGTATTACATTATCGTCTGAGACATTGATGAAAATGTATACAATTATAGGGGCATTGGTAAATGTTCCAACGAGCTATTTGCCAGTACAATCTGCATCTTTCGCTGCTGATATAACAATCATGGATAACGAGTCATCAAATGTTTATGAGCATTACTTTTGTAATTCGAAAGAGTTCAATAAAACGTCATTTACTAGAGAGACACTGAGAATACTTCCGTTTTACGCAATAGATTTCAATTTCTACTATAATTTAAAACCAGATTTATTGATCAATCAAATCAAAAGTGGATCATTCATCAATTGGATTACTGCTAATAAATTTAATGATAACCTCTATTTGAGTTATGATACTACTACCGAAATTACCAATCTTAGCAATAACTACGAATACCTTTCCCTAACCAAGAAAGATGATGATCCACTCTTAGTTGAGATTCGGTCTATAGAAGACCAAAGGCAAAAGATTTTACACCAAAACATTGCAAATGGCGAAGATGAAATTGTTGAAATCAAAGACTTATTACCGATATCTCTTTTCCTTTTCACCTGTATTAAAAATAACAGTTTCTTAGAGCTCTTTGCTAATCAGAAGTACAAAATTAATCATAAAATTGAAGATTATACACCTGAAGAGAACACTTATATTGAAATATATGAGATCTGGTTATGTGTCTTATCCTATACTTTTCAGTACCAACATAAATCAATATTGCTTCAAGCAAATGCTCAACTTGCGCTATTGATGCTCCTTAAATTAACATCTGCTAATAATACTTTAAAGAATAAAGAAGGATCCATCTCGACTATCAAATATGTTGAAAATTATCAAATAAACGAATTTAAATGGAAGTTATGTCATCACAAATTACCGTTAGTACCTAATAATTTGGGTAAAGAAGGCTTTAAATCAAGTTTATTCTACATCTTAGACGTTTTGCAAATATTTATTAGATACAACCTCACGAAAAAGCTAAATCTCTTCAATTTCAAATTGGTCACGACAATACTTTACCAAGTTGTTCAAGAGTTGAATAACATTCAGGATGATTCTATCAAAATTGGTAGCTATTCGTGGGATGAATTTTATAAGACACTAACAAGTTTATTACTCTTTATCAAGAAGCAAAATTTGGTGTATACACAACATGTTATTGATTTGGGGAATGCTAAGAAACTCAAGTCATTAGTGGAAGAGATTTTTATTATTATTGACCTCTTACTAAATGAAAAGTTTAGCAATATTATACAAATGGCTAATGACATGGAAAGTTCAGGTAACCATATATTAAAAGCAACCAATTATGAGCTAATTTATATCATATTATTAAATTATGAAACTGTCAATGATTTGCTACAAGAGTTTGAGTTGGACAACGTCCATCATCTTCATAATTTGAATAAATGTTTGAATTTCTTACGGAATAGTTTTCATTTAACTGAAGATACAAAGCAAGACGAAGAGCATAAGGATAAATTAGATATATTGCATCTTGATTATGATTCGCCGATTCTAGTTAAAGAGCTATCAAATTATTCCTCGTTAGCATCTTCAAAAAAGGCTGACACAGAGATAAAATACGAATACAAAGACACATTCAAGTATTTGACCAAGAGTGGTAAAATGAATGATTTACAAATGGTAAAAATATTCAACATAGCATTTGAAATTCATTGGTAAGTACAATCTATAAATGTAAATAATTTACAATTCAGTAATATGTAGGTAGAAATAATAGCCATGCAACGAGCAAAAGGTAAAAAAGACAACTAAAAATACTAGTTTTCCCTCATAGTTCTGAAGAAATCCATACAAGTTGTAAAAACAACTAATAAGATCCCACCACCAGGGCCCAATCTTAAAACTTTTGGAATAAAACCTTTGTACAACGAAACAAAACCTTCCTCCTTAGCCACAGTAACTAAGGAAGGCAAGGTCCAAATGTATCTAGTAGAACCAGCTTGAATTCTAGATTTAACCACATCAAACGGCGTGTTCAACACCGTACCAAATGTACCCCCAATGGTACCACAGGTCAAGTCTATCAAGGTCTTTTCCGTAGAGGTCTTAGGTTTTGGCATCAATGTTCTCACCTGGTGGATCAACCCGAAATAACCCGCATTCCACATGATGTGTCTCCACAAGGTGGATTCCAAACCTTTGTACAACCCAAAAACACCGTTCGTTTTAATGATATCCTTGAAAACATCGCCCATACCATTGAACTTCGACGTACGGTCCTGCAACTTGATCTTGATCAACTCAAAAGGAACAACCACAAACGATTCCGTAGCACCTGCAGTAGCTCCCGTCAACACAGCCAACGGCTGATTCATAGTGCTAACCCCAAAGAATCCACGGTAGAACTTTCCCCATTCATCGTTGGCCGCAAACTTGGTGGCTCTCTTTGGTGCCTCCATCAAAATCGGCGCCGAAATACCCTTGTACAACCTAGAAAACCCTTCTTCCTTAACAATTTTTTTCAAGCACTTAATGGTCCCGTTGTACGCGTTCGTCGAGTCCAATTGCTGTCTTGTCTTGACAACATCCAATGGATACATCACCAAGATTTCTGACACCCCAGCAATGGCCCCCGATGCAAACTGATAAATAAATGGTAATGGTTTTGGTTCGATCGACATACTTCTATTATCTCTATGGAATTTTTTTTCTTTTTTTTAAATGGCTTTCTAAAGTTCGATTATCGTTCAAAAATACTACTGGCTTTCGATAGTATTAAGAAAAATCTTTCTTACGTGCTATTTATACTAACTTATGGAAGAAAACTCTAATAAAACGCCAATAATTCGTCTATCATTCGAATGTATCCCCACTCAGTGATATTCTACCCGATTTTATATGTAGGTTCCGATATTTCACGTGCCGATATCAGTTCATAAGACAATTGATTGGTACGGAGAACAGTCGAGTTACACTATTGCAATGATCTACGAAAGTGAAATTTATGTATTCTATAGTGAAATTACAGAAGGTGATGTAGAACGTAGCATAGAGAAATCCATGGGGAGAGATCCTGGCTGCGGTAACAATAGTAGAGTCGCCAATTGATGGTGATGGTAGCACAGTTCCAGATAAAATCTATATGAAGATAATATTTCGGCACATATCGGAGCGAACCGCGATGGATCGGGGTGGATCGGGGTTTAGGGCAACAAGGCAATAAGGATATGTAGGTGATGTAGTTGATATTTAGACCCGAAGCAGGGGTTTTGGTGAGGACGAAATTTTGGTGAAAAATCCGGGTAATGCCATCGCGAAATAATGCTCAGTACTCCCACTATAAAAATGGAGAAAGTTTACCGTTTGCAAATTCTTCACTTCTTCTTCTTTGTGCGGCAGCCAGGACTATTACCGTGTTGCTTGTCTTTTTCAGAAATCCCAACGAGTTGGCGAGCGTCAAGTCTCTGGCGAGAATAATATCCGGCGGGCCGTAAGGCTAGCTGGAGCAAAGACCATCTTAATGCCCCTTTAGTAGTTTAAGTTACGTGGTTCGGGGAGATTTATTTTCCCGGGTTGTATTGGAACTCCTGAGGGCTGGTAGGTCAAACATTCTCATGTAGATGGAAGAAATCCATATGTGTCTGTATGCAATTGTGCCCGATTGTATGCAGCGATGTAGTGGGGCCTGGCGAAAGGCAGGCCCTAAATCCAGGATCCTCTCACTATGGCAAACATGCAGTTTAGAACTACTCCAGCGATAATGGACATTTTCTGGCGTTTGTTGCACATTGTGTCGTCGCCCAAGATGAAAATCAAACTCACAACCCCCAAAAACACGCCTACTAGAAGACCGAAAAGTAGATCCTCGTTCCCATGGGTATCATCTAGGTCGGACAGCGGCTGGGCAGGGGCCTGAGGGTCCGCATTTGGTGCCGTGGCTGGTGCTTCATTGGTGGTCGTAGCAGGGGCACCCTCGCTGGTATTGACGGTGGACTCGATCCATCTTTCCTCCAACTGCCTTATATTACTCCGGGCGCGTTCCTCTTCCTCCAAGTCGCTGATCTGGTCGGTTCTTGTTCCCGAAGGCAAGTTCGTTCCGTATATCTGTTGGAATTGTCTCCGCAAGTCGTTTATATCCTCCTGGGTGAATCCCTGTTGTAGCAATCTGTCAAATCCAA
The DNA here is from genome assembly GCA_030583545.1 of Debaryomyces maramus. Classification (NCBI taxonomy): domain Eukaryota; kingdom Fungi; phylum Ascomycota; class Pichiomycetes; order Serinales; family Debaryomycetaceae; genus Debaryomyces; species Debaryomyces maramus. The sequence goes on along the minus strand of JAJMIL010000010.1, from coordinate 63,568 downwards.
TAACTTCTGGCGCTGTGGTTCTTTCCTGTGATATGTTATCCAATTGGTTCTCCTGTGCCAATTGTTCGGCTGTCAATTCGTCTCCTATTACACAGTGGATATACAATTTCTCATCCTCTACTTGCTCTCCTGTTTGTTGCTGCTGTCTAGCCTTTGGATCAAATATCTCCCGTTTGAAATCTGTATTTTCATTAAGGACTCTACCATTGTAAATCAAACGAAGTCTTTTATTCTCACAGTCGGAAGCTTGGTTTCTAATAGTTGTCTTTATCCAATTCACATTGACTAATTTATTTATCTCATCCCGTTCTAAGTTAATTGATAACGGGATGTGTAGGTCTTGAACATGGCGTGATGACGGGGCTGTATTAGTGAAACGTATAATAATCGTATACTTCATCGTTATGTTCATGAATAATGAAAATATTGATATGAGAGAATAAATCCCCTGTCAAGTGCGATTAATAAAATTTGCCATTAAATTATCAGTAGAATATATTCTCAATTAATTTTAACGATACAACAAAGATGAGTTCTGTACTGGAAAAGGTAAGTCAAGTGGAAGCGTCGCTTAGGGATGAACCCGATTATGAAAAGGAAAGTAATTTGAGATATGCCGCTTACGCAAACAGATTTCGTACCATCTTAGTAGCATCACATCGTTATGTTGCTTACACTTCAGATATTGGTGAATCTTTTCGCCCAGTGGCCCATCCTTATTTGGTTAAAATGGGTTATGGTGTCTCATGGTTGTATATATTGGGGGATGTATCTTATGCTGCATGGAAAGTCAAGATGAAATCCCAAGGTTCTTATACCAATGACTTAATGCCATGGAATTATCCATACCCGGAAGCTAACCCAGTAGCTGCACAAGTGTTCAAAGATACACAAGGGGACAAACTAGTAGATACTGATTGGAGAGTGGCTGGATTGAAAAGAGGTATTTTCCAAAGTGTTGCTTCCATGGGATTACCTGCGTTCACTATCCATAGTGCAGTTAGATATTCTTCTATTCTCTTTAAGAATTCTACTATCAAGCCGTTGAAATCCTATGGACCTGTTGCAATTGGTTTAGGTATTGTTCCATTATTGCCTTTTGTCTTCGATGAGCCATGTGAAATCGCCATTGACTGGTTATTCGATAAGGGCGAAGAGCTCTACAAAAAGAATGCTTAGTCCATAGATTTTCAATTTATAAATATATTTATATATACAAAATATCTTATCAAATAAGTAATTTTAGAATTGTGGTCTTGAGAAGTTAACGGTACTGCAATTGTCACAGGTTCTTGCATTGATATCATTGTCATAATTGTTTATTGTGTCCTTTATTTGAGTACCTAAATCAGTACAGTGAAATTGAACTTCATGGTTTAACTTTTTACATTTCAGGCAATACCACCTTATCGTATCTTCGACACCTGCTGGTCTATCTTGTTCAACAACTAACCCTATTGTATTCTCATACCTAACTGGATTATGGGGAGTGTTAGGTGGTAAGAGAAAGGATTCACCTTCTTCAATAATAATATCACGAAACTCACCATCATCCACGACTTTTAAGCATATTCTCCCTTTCAATTGGTAAAAATATTCTGGAGTTTGATTTATGTGATAATCAGTTCTCTCATTTGGTCCCCCTACAATCATCACTGTTGCACCTCCCCTATGAAGACAAAAATTATTCACTGGTGGTTTTAATAAATCCGCATTTTCCTCTATCCATTTCTGAATATTTATAGGCTGTGGTAGCATATTCTCTGTGGTGTAATTATCTTGTAAAGACCCACAGGCTTATATTGATCACTAATCGGACGTTGAAAATCAAATGAGGTAGAGACTATGCGAACGAAAAAAAAAAGCTTCCCCACCAGGAGTCGAACCTGGAATCTTCTGGTTCCAGAAGTGGTTACAAAATCGTAGCCAGACGCCTTGACCATTGGGCCATGAGGAACGAAGCTTGTGCAATATATAATTTACGGTTGCATAAGTAGAGTAGTCTACAACGCTTTGTCATGTTTTATTGATGCACACAATATTTAACCCTATCTCTGACTATTACAATATTGGGCAAGGAGACTTTACAATTGCAATTAAATAAACCTATTTGTACTTTTTTTTCATTTTTTCATTTTTCCTTTTCCTGAAAAAATAAGGATGGGATTAATACTAAATTATTGCAAAAATTCATTATTTTTGATTAAACAACTAATTCTCAGGAAATTGGCTACCCATCATATTAAAGATTAGACCACCAGAATATCAGTGCGGTTACAAATAATGACAAACGAAGATTTATGAATTAAAATAAACACGAACTATAAAATATTGAAGATCTCAATGTTCTAAGATTGTCAAATTACCAGTGACAACAACATTCTCTAAGATGGATCCATTTGGAATATCAATCTTATCACCATCATTACAAACAATAATCACGGTTCCTTTCAACGTAACATTTCTACCTAAGGTGACATTACCAGTGATGGTCAAATGGTCCAATTCTAAGATTCTTGGCATGTGGCCAATTCTTGATTGGAAACCAGAAACCTTCTTGAAATGTGATCCTAATTTGATTAAAGGGTTTGGGAATCCATCTCTCACTGGATCTAATTTTAATGCACCATGTTCCAAATAAAATAAATCGGATTTGACTAATAATAAGTCCGAACAAGTCTTGACTGGTAAGAATCTTGATCTTGGAACAACAACACCGTGTGCTTTGTCAAAATGTTTGATAGCAGCACCAACAGCCGTTTCTAATTGCAAAACATTGATGTCAGATGAACCGTTTGAAATGGTTTTTTGGTTAGGAATAATTTCAGCTTTGATACCATCAGCTTCAATGAGCTTTTTAATAGCTCTTAAGTTGATCCACAAGTTGTTAGTGTTGAAGTACTTAAATTTCTTAATGGATTTGAAATCTTCAACGTGTTCTTTGGAGACTTGAGCAATTTCTAATAATCTCACTTGACCTTCGTAGTTAATTAAAGTACCACCCTTCACATCAGCCCTCGTCTTATCCGTCAATTCCATGATGTATTCAGCGCCGGTTTCAATCATATGATCTAAAATCTTAGTGTCAACAGTAGCACCTAAGTTGTCACCATTAGAGACGAACAAAATCTCTCTACCTTGTTCCAATAAAGAATCTAATTCTCCAGACGAAACTAAAGATTCGAACAAGTCACCGTGGCCTGGTGGGTACCAACTATCTAAATCATCGTCAAATGATTGTGGAACTGGTAATAATGAATCTTTGAAGATTCTTGGGAATCTCGATTGGTTGAAAGTTTTAACTCTAATTCTATGGCCTTGATACTTTTTAATAATCTTGGCAGTATCAGCATCAGTATTAAACGAATTCATTAATAATAATGGCACGTCAGCATCGTATTGTCTATTCAAACGTTCAATTTGTCTGACAGACAAGTCCAAGAAGGTATTACCATCTCTGACTTCAATGACAGATTTTGGACCAACGCAACCCATCGAAGTACCTAAACCACCGTTCAATTTTAACACAGCTAATTTCGATAAGTTGACAGCACCTTCATTTTCCCCCAATGTTTTGTATTGAACAACTTCATCTGGTGATGGCGACTTAATCTTGTCCCATTCTAAAGTAGTTCCAGATGCCTTGTCAGTCAAATATCTTCTGAACAAAGCAAAAAAGCTGTCCATTTCAGTTTCGAATTTCGATTGCTTTTCTGAATCTTGAACAGTATCAGCTAACTTGTTCAAAGCATTACGCATTTGCGATGCAGCAACAGTAGTTGCAGTATTATCGAATGCCTATACATAGTTAGTAATCCATTTGTATCGTCAATTTGGCCACCCCTCGAAATTGGAGTATAAATCGTCGCCAAACTTATAAGTTTATCCTTTTTTCACCATTAAAATTACTTACATATGAAGATTGGGTTTTAGTATGCTTTTTTGGTGCTAAAGTAGACATTGAATCAATTTGTTATCACTTATTTGTATTTAATAATCAAAAGGGTGTAAAACTTGAAAAAAGAAGAAATTTACACGTAGAAATACCGTGTCGATAATAATAGTTCTGGAAACAGGCGCTCACTTGTCCATTTTTTTTTTTGCATATTTCCCAACAACGTTTTCCATTCATAAAATTATCAACAGCTGCTCTTTTGCAATGAGAGAATATAAACTAGAGATATGCCTGGTGGAATATATTATAAAATGAATTACTTCTTGCGTCCATCGAGCTCATGTAAGTCTTCGTAGGATGATTTTAAAATATTCTATTTTGCAGGGACTCTATATTGCTTGCTGCATATAATAAATACCATAGTTACTTGAAGCAATTAATCATAAATGATGGAACCGATGATTTTATGACTTGTGTTCGATCAATTGAATTAATTGAAGTAGACTTCACTTCATCTAAGCTTATAGAAATTATGATTCTTTTTATATATAGATATATATATACTTAAGTTTTGTGCAGTTCCAATTGTAAGGGAACTGGTTTCCAATAGGGTAATTATCTAGAACTACTGTTGATATATGTTCCATACTCTTGATAGATCTCTATATAATATTACCCTTAGCTAACTAACTAATTTTAACTTCCTGTATCTGTTCCTGATTCCCTTGTCTCTAATTTTTTTTTTTAATTTAGAAGGAATTCCGACGTCTTCAACGTCGTAGGCATATACCTTAGCTGCTGCACACTTCATTCTCAAAGATCACCCTACGTAGACATGTAATGCATTATATTGGTTATCGCATAAACCTGACTCCCCTCTGCCTTGTATGTAATTGTACACGCCGGTCTCCAGTATTCCACTTAAACCACCACTATATTGACATCCACAATAATTGATTCCGCATCTGAGAAGTACACATCGTTAGAAATACCGTCTCTTCTGATATTTGATGGATTTTTATTTACCGTGACTGACCATTGCCCGTACGAGCTAGTTTCTACTACTTCTATAGCTACAGTACTATTTGTCTCAGCTAATCCCATATCAAAAATTCTGGCTTCATTATTTAATATAGCGGACATGTTAGTCGGGTTATATCTGAATGATTCATTTACTCCTCCATTTATACTTAAAAATTTTGCAACCCAATAGTTGACGCTTATATATATAAGTGTATTATTTTACATTCTGTACATAAAGTTACAGTGGCCGAGTGGTTAAGGCGACGCCCTGCTATTAGCAGTTTAGGCGTTGGGTTTTACCTGCGCAGGTTCGAATCCTGTCTGTGACGCCATAATTTTTTTCGCAACTATGCTAAGAACTCTCCTAAAAGGAACAAGCTCCCGTCACAGTACAATTTGATAGTTAGAAGTAGGCCAAAATGAGCCTATACTAAGCATAGTTCTTCAGTTCAATTCATAGTTCCAATATTTGGAAAAGCAAATAGTTCGAAATTCATCTAGCCTCTTAAGAAAAAATAAAGGGATTGATAGGCTAGTCTTTTCAACTATTCTTAAGTGCAATATAGACACACATGCGTCATTTATCTGTTCTAACTATGTGACTAAAATAATTAACAATTGGAAAATATTGTCAAGATTCATTGAAGCAAAGGGCTTCTGATATAACTAAAACAGAACGATTTAAATGGGTAAACCTTAAGATACATACCCTGTTGTATCAATCCAAATGGTTTCCACAGTATATAGCCCCCACCATACATAGCCTGTTCTAACAATCCAAATGGTTACCACATTATATAGCTCCTATGTTGTATTTGTGATGATTGCAAAAAATTAATTTTTCGTAGATGTAGATATGATCTTAAAATTTAAATTCGAACTTTTTTTTGGTAGGTATAATTCCGATTGACTAGCTAGGCACGATCAAACCATATTATGATTGGACCCTCGATACCGAAGGAGATACTTGAAGCAAGAAGGAAATCTGCGAACAAATACCCGGATATTGACAATGAAAGTAGTGATGAAAGTGAGGATGATATAGTTGGGCCTCAGTTACCAGAATCCGAAGAGAAAGATAACATAAAGACAGAAAATGCACCTAATAAGAAGGGTCAAGGTGAAACTAAAGATCTTGGAATTGATGATGCTCAATTACAACAACCTGGGAACAAAGAGGAATTTCCAGTATCTGCTCGAAAGGGAGAGTCTCTCTTAGATATACACCGGGCAAAAATATCTACGAAGAATAAGATTACCAAATTTGATAGCAAAGATAACCTAAATAGTGAAATACGAAAAGAGATACTACGAAAATTAGACCAGGATGGAGGCTTGAAAGGGAAATTTACAAAGGGTAGTTAAAGTATGTATTAGTAAAAGTGAATATTATGCTATATTGAAGTTTTGCCGAATACCTTGTCTAGTTCGTTAACTTCTGTATCTTGTGTAGACTCGATATCCGGTATCTCAGCCTTATTAGGTTTCATTATACCCTCGAATGAAAACCCGGGGGCTACTTTTAATTGCTGTTGTTTTATCCAGCTTTCAAATTGGTTGACTTCAGTGTCTTCAGACAATTCTGATCTAACGGTTTTCATATTTTCTATTTCCCTAGTCCAATCTCTTAGATCCTTTTCAGTCATGTTCAACTTAGGCGGTATGACTGAGCTTGTGAGTGTAGGTAGCAATTTATTGTAATTTGTATTTAAAGTTATAGGTTTAGGAGGTTGATATGATGGGTTTTTAACCAATGGCACTTGCGCCAATATTGGGTCAGCTGTTTAGTTAGTACTCGCTTCTCATACCCTATTTAACTGGACACTTACCTTTCTCCGTATCATCCATGATATAACATATATCGTTCTTTGATTGAATATACCTTTATTCTCGAAAGAGTGAATTCTGAATATCTCGCCCTAATTTTGCGCTCAATTAACCTACAGATAAAGTCGTAATCAAATTATTTTGATGAAGTATATATAGTACAAATTACTCGTATGAATAGAGATATTGATAGATTATGTTTTAGTAGCGTAATTGATAACGAATAACATTCTATGTGTATAACGATAAACTCAATTATCTTTAAAATGACGAATTAAAATGTAAGCATTTTCTTGTTTCAAGTTAGACAATGAACGATAACCTCCTTCCAAACACATCAACAATCCACCAAAAGAAATGTAAACCGACATTTTATCGTTATTAGAGTTTTCTTCAAATTTATAAACCGTCCCGTACATAACATAATCATAGTCGTCAGCGAGGGACTTGTCATTGGATTTAGGTGGTCTCCATGACCCATTGGAGGTCAACATCGATGATTCATTACCTAAAGATGAAGCTAACATAATAGTTAACGAGTCGTTGTCTCTTACAGGGAATAATTCACTATTTATGTCCAAGGTGATTTTAATATCCTGTGAGGTGGACGACTGTCCTGTTATACGAGATACCTTGTTGTATCTTGCCGAGTCGACCGACTCGACGTTAAACATGTCTTCGAATAAAATTCCTGACATCCTAATAGTCCTCTTTTATAGTTTAATCTACTGATCGGACTCTGTTAGCTGCTTACAGAGTCCCTTTGAGTGGATGAGATGAAGAAAAATTTCAGTACTGTAAATATCCGAGGGTAATTATCGTGACCTGGTGAGAATTCCGAGATATGTATTACCCGCCCCAGATCTCACCTGGTACCACGGGCTTATGGATACTGCAGGTTTATTAATTATAGATTCCAAAGTATCCTTCTATGACAGGTGAAAAGGATAAGGCCCCTTCTAAGGGGACAAATGTAAATACTGAATTATTACCGAAACCAGAGATTGTACACCCTGATGAATTGAATCTACTTTTTTGAATTCTACAAGAAACATTTATTCTTATACTTCAACACCATTTCAAAATGGCCGAAACGAAAGCTCATACTGTACAGGGTGCTAAGATTGAACGAAAGAAACAAAATCAGGACATCCCAAGGCCACAATCGAAGAATGGGATTAAAAGAACAGCCACCATAGTTGGATCTGTATTTTTACTTGTCATCATAATACTACGTATATTTGCATTTATTACCCAGGGTAATGGCTACGGTAATACGGACTTGAACACACAGTATTATGAGACCAACCAAGGAGGCAGTCTTGATGATTATGCAAATATGGCTAACATTGCTAGTACAGCCAACAGTGAAAGTGAAAGGATAGAAATTATGTCTAGCGCAATTTTAAATAAGAGAGGTTCAGATTCCAAATCCAAATCTAAGAGTAAGGATAGCAAACCCAAACCTGCTCTTGATCAACCTGTCATAAGGTTTTTGCTAGTATTGGCAGGGCTTATAGTGCTCAATATGCTTGCTATCTGCGTTCACCATGTTTTCTTGAAAGCTACAAAGTCAGAAAAATCATATAGAACTGTAGAGCAAAACATTTCACCATTCTAATACTCCTTTTTAGTTAAGCATATAGGGTTTATAGTTATTTAATGTTATCTGCCCATCTAAAGGTCGCAGCTAAAATTTGGCGTTATCGCAACATACAAAAAATTGCGTAATTCAGTAGATGATGATCTTCTATTATTTTAGCTCAATTAATATTAACTAAAATTAATCTTACGAGACTTGATACAAGGCCACATTTAATCTATTTCATTTACATTTAGCATACTTTAAGAATCGCTATAGGGTGAATAAACTTGCATACATAAAGTAAGTGAACAGCTATTAGATAATTATGCCTAATATCGAAGCACCAACCTTAGCAAGAAAGACACTTCAAATATCTTGCTCTATAGCATGGTGTCTATTAGCGGCAGGCCCTGTGTTTGGATTTGCAGCATTGAAACCTATTTTAATCAGTGAAGGCATCTACAGTGAAAGATGTGATGTTGGTATCCCCCGCAACCAGGCATTTGATTACCTAGCTGGCAGGTTTGCCTCCTATACCAATATAGATAGCGTAGGTAAGAAGTTGTCACCTTGTGCTGAACAGGATTTATCGTTGAATTTAATGTTTACGTTGGCAGCAGTCGTAACTAACGTTGCTGCCTTACCTGTGGGATCAATTTTGGATGAATATGGTCCCAGAGTTTGTGGTATGATTGGTGCCGTGTTGATTTTCCTAGCTTCCTTATTGATGAAGTATGGAAAAGAGGTGAATGATAGTTTGAAATGGTTTGATGCATATTTAATTGGCTACTCTTCATTAGCTTTAGGTGGCCCCTTTGTATTTATATCTTGTTTTCAACTAGCAAATAGTTTTCCGAAGAATTCAGGGTTGGTTTTGGCTTTATTAACAGGTGCATTCGATACATCCCTGGCATTGTTTTTGATTTATAGAATTATTTATACAAATATGTATAAGTTGGCACTTGGTCAATTTTTCACGATTTATTTGGTTGTTCCTATATTCATATTTACTTGTCAAATCTTAATAATGCCAAAGATATCCTACAAGACAGTTGGAACATTGGCTAAGATTGGTGAAACTGCTATCGATGAAAGTGGTAAACCATTGAATCGAGACTTGCTTTTACCACGGGATCGTGAGGATTCAACACAGACTAATTTGAATCTAACTCAATCTACAATTCAACCTACAATTGGTGAAACTACGTCCTTATTAATCAGAAGAGCTTCCACATCAAGAAGAGCTTCGATAGTTCTGAGAGCATCTTATTGTTCGGTTAAATCTGTGTATGAACAAGAAGCTGAAGATAAATTAATAGTTTCTTCAGGTGGTGTTTTCGGTATAATGCATGGATATAATATAGCTGAGCAACTCAAATCAACATGGTTTATCTTAATGGCATTTTTCACTACTATTCAAATGCTTAGAATTAATTATTTTGTTGCTACTATCAAAGCACAGGCATTATATTTGTATAAGGGAGATGAAAGAATTGCAGTTGCTATTAATCAATTTTTTGATATAGCATTACCATTAGGTGGGATATGTTCAATCCCATTTATAGGATTATTGTTGGATAACCTTACCACCATTTCAATATTAGTGATATTAACTACCGTTTCGTTATTCATAGGCATAATGGGGTTATTATCGTGGATTCCTGCCACATATGTTGGTATTATTATGTTGGTTCTTTATAGACCATTCTATTATACTGCAGTGTCCGATTTCTGCGCTAAGGTCTTCGGTTTCGATACATTTGGTACCGTTTATGGGGCAATTATTTGTTTTTCGGGTATATGTAACATTTTCCAGCAGACATTGGATAATGTAACTCATGAGAAATTTGGTATGAATCCCACACCAATTAATGCATTACTCACGTTATTAACGGCTATATGTGGAATATCTCTAATTTTGTTTGTTAGGTCACAAGAGATGGAGTTGAAGAGAAAAAATTTGGAGTTAGAGGCACAAGAGGCTACGATAAGAGATGTCCCGAACTAATTATTTTAATTGTATTAGTCGTGATAACTAATATATATATATATAGGAAGTTGTTGTTAAGCACACACACACACACACACACACACACACATATATATATATATACATATATTAATCTAATAAACCCGTTTTCGAATCTTTCTTCGCTTCTTTTCTCGATCTTCAACTAAGTCTGGCTGAAGTGCTATCAACTCTGGAACGCTATCTAGTATCGTACTAAAATCTGAATTATTGACTACCTTCTCTTGAAGTCGACTTTTCTGTTCAAATATCTGTCTAGAATTTGCTATGTTAACATTCTTATTTATGGGATTTGGACTTTCTCTTTCTTCTTTTTTATCCTCATATTTTCTAGGAAAATTCGATAATATTTCGTCTATTGGAATATGGCTGACAGACATCGTCTATTTTTTGTTCTTTTTAGCTTCCTTTTCTTGCCTTTCAAGTTGTCTTCTTGATCCTTTAATTAATTCTAAATGGCCTACTCTACCGGCAATCAATTTTTCGGTGGAAGACATCAAATGCCCTTGTTGGACTTTAGTTAATTTTTGTTTAGAAGTAGCGTTTTTAGGTTTTATAATCTTTGGTGTAGCCTTCTTTGGACTTCTTTGTTTCTTAGTAATTCTGCTTGAAGCTTTAGACTTCAATTTCAAATTGCCTTGTGCCATTAGTGATTAATCAATCTATAGTCCAACTTATCAACTTGAGATGATATCTTTAACTTTTAGAAGGCCCATCGCAAAACGTTTTCGTGATGCACGACTCTGGCCAAAATTTTTTTCATAGTGACTCCGATTTAATTAGTCTAATATATGCTAAATATCATTAAAATATAAGATCTTTTGGTTTTTACTTTTAGTTTTCTTGGTAGTTAAGGTATCTCCAACCCATTACACGCTTAAGTGAAGTATTTGATTCCAAAATCTTTTGCACATTTAAAAATGAGTGAAAAATATCTCATTTTACCAGGTCCAAAAGCTTTATCTTCATTTAGAGTTAGCAATTTAATTCAAGAAATCGAGAAGAAACTAAATAAACCATCTGTTGTCAAGAATGTTGTTTCTTCATATGTTCATTATATTTCGCTAAAAGAAAAATTAACAGACAAACAATTGGGTTTAGTTGATATTTTGTTGCAATATGATTCACCAATTGATAAATCAGATGAGTTGAACCAAAAATTAGTTGATATTTCTACCATAAGTGGAGATGACGTTGATTCTCAAAGTAGGTTCGAATTGGATAAGGACACATATGTAGTCAGAGTATTGCCAAGATCAGGTACGATTTCCCCTTGGTCTTCAAAAGCTACCGATATTGCCAATATTTGTGGTTTGAAAGACAAGGTTGAAAGAATTGAACGTGGTTTAAATTTGTTAATTCAAGTTGAACCTGGTTTCCCATTATCTGATTACATTTCTACAGGAGAAGTTTTGACTTCGGTTTTCGATAGAATGACTCAAGTTTTATATCTTGGGAAGAATTTCCCTAAGTATGATGATTTATTTGCACATCATCAACCAAAGCCATTAGTTGAAATCGACTTATTGTCAAGCGCTGAGAACTTGATAAATGCTAATAAAGAGATGGGATTAGCTTTGGATAAGGGCGAATTAGAATATCTTATCAAAGCCTTCACTGAAATTATCGGTAGAAATCCTACTGATGTCGAATTGTTCATGTTTGCTCAGGTTAATTCTGAGCATTGTCGTCACAAAATATTTAATGCTGATTGGACGATTGATGGTACAAAGAAAGATTTATCTTTGTTTAAGATGATTAGAAACACTCATGCTAAGAACCCTCAATATACCATCTCAGCGTATTCAGATAATGCAGCCGTATTTGAGGGCCCTGATGGATATGTATTCACCCCTGATTTCGAAACTAAGCAATGGAAATCTATCAAGGAAAAGGTACATACTTTAGTTAAGGTCGAAACTCATAACCACCCTACTGCTGTTTCACCTTTTGCCGGTGCTGCCACTGGATCAGGTGGTGAAATTAGGGATGAAGGTGCTGTTGGCCGTGGTTCTAAATCAAAGGCAGGTCTAGCTGGATTTTCAGTTTCTGATTTAAACATTCCTGGTTTGCCTCAACCTTGGGAAAGAAATATTGGGAAGCCAAATCATATTGCTTCATCTCTAGACATTATGATTGAGGCACCAATTGGTTCTGCAGCTTTCAACAATGAATTCGGTAGACCAGCGATCAATGGTTACTTTAGAACTTTAACTACTGAAGTTCAAAATCACAATGGTGAAAATGAAATCAGAGGTTTCCATAAGCCTATTATGTTAGCTGGTGGTATGGGTGCTATCAGACCTGACTTGTCTTTGAAGGATACCAAAATTACTCCTGGAGCCAAATTAATTGTTCTCGGAGGCCAATCGATGTTGATTGGTTTAGGTGGAGGTGCTGCATCATCGATTTCTTCTGGAGAAGGCTCGGCAGATTTAGATTTTGCATCTGTTCAAAGAGGTAACCCAGAAATACAAAGAAGGGCACAACAAGTAATTGATTCTTGCGTTTCATTAGGTGGTAAAGGTAACCCAATTCAATCTATTCATGATGTTGGTGCCGGGGGTTTATCTAATGCTTTACCTGAATTAGTTCATGATAATGATTTGGGTGCTAAATTTGAATTAAGATCAATTTTATCATTAGAACCAGGAATGTCACCAATGGAAATTTGGTGTAATGAGTCCCAAGAAAGATATGTGCTCGGGGTTGCACCAGAAAATTTGGATATGTTTGCTAAGATTTGTGAAAGAGAAAGAGCTCCTTATGCAGTCGTAGGTGTAGCAATGGAAGAACAAAGATTGGTTTTGCAAGATTCTTTGTTAAATACTACGCCAATTGACTTAGAAATGTCTGTCTTATTCGGAAAACCACCTAAAATGTCAAGAAATGCAATGACTCAACCATTGAACTTGAAGGCTTTTAACACTTCAAACTTAAAATTGGATGAATCTATTGAAAGAGTTTTACAATTACCATCAGTAGGTTCCAAGAACTTTTTGATCACAATCGGTGATAGATTTGTTACTGGTTTGGTTGACCGTGACCAAATGGTCGGTCCTTGGCAAGTACCAGTTGCAGATGTTGGTGTTACAGCTACTTCTTTAGGTGAAACAGTTCTTTCGACCGGTGAAGCTTTGTCTATGGGAGAGAAACCAACTTTGGCTTTGATTTCTGCATCTGCATCTGCTAAAATGTGCGTTGCTGAATCTTTGATGAATATTTTTGCAGCAGATATCCCAGCATTAGATAGAATTAAATTATCGGCTAATTGGATGTCAGCCGCATCCCACGATGGAGAAGGTTCCAAATTATATGAGGCTGTCCAAGCTATTGGATTAGACTTATGCCCTGATTTAGGTATTTCCATCCCCGTTGGTAAGGATTCTATGTCAATGAAAATGAAATGGGATGACAAGGAAGTTACTGCTCCATTAGCTTTGACAGTTACTGCATTTGCACCAGTTGATAATACTTCAAATACCTGGACTCCACAATTGCAAGACGTAGGTGAAGAAACCAGCTTGGTTTTGGTTGATTTGGCTGCTAATATTAAGAAATCTTTGGGTGGTTCGGCTTTAGCACAGGTTTATAAAGAAGTTGGAGATTCTGCTCCAACCGTACACTCCAATTCTATTTTCAAATCTTTCTTGCAAACTTTGGTTGTCTTACACAAGAAATTCAATATTTTAGCATATCATGATAGATCAGAAGGTGGTTTGATTACGACTGTGTTAGAAATGGGTTTCGCTGGTAGAACCGGTTTAGACTTGGACATTAACGGTGATGATTTAATGACTGAGTTATTCAATGAAGAATTAGGTGCCGTTTTCCAAATCAAATCCAGTGAATACAATGACTTTGTCAAGATTTTCGAAACAAACGGACTCTCAAAAAACTATATTTCAAACATTGGTAAACCAAATTTCAAATCGAAAGATCATCAACTTTCGATTAAATTTAACGACCAACCTGTTTATAAGAAGTGTCGTAGCGAGTTACAACAATTGTGGTCAAATACCTCATACCATGTTCAAAAGTTAAGGGATAATCCAAAGACAACCCAGGAAGAGTACGATTCGATTAAGGATAACGAAAATCCAGGGTTATCGTATCAATTAACCTATAAAGTCAGCGATGATTTAGGAGTTTCTAAGTTAAACTCCAAACCAAAGGTAGCTATTTTAAGAGAACAAGGTGTTAACTCTCAACAAGAAATGGCTTGGTGCTTCCAACAAGCTGGTTTCGATGTATTTGATGTACACATGTCGGATATTTTAAGTGGCAAGGTGACATTGGATACATTTGTTGGTATTGCTGCCTGCGGTGGTTTTTCGTATGGTGATGTTTTAGGTGCGGGTGCTGGTTGGGCTAAATCAGTCTTGTTCAATGAAAGAGCCCGTAATGAATTCAAGAAGTTCTTCCAAGACAGAGAAGACACTTTTGCTTTTGGTGCCTGTAACGGGTGTCAATTCTACAGTAGAATTGCAGAATTGATTCCAGGAACTGAAAACTGGCCTACATTCGAAAGAAACTACTCAGAACAATATGAGGCCAGATTCGTAATGGTCGAAGTTACTGATGACCTGAACAAATCCGTTTTCTTGAACGGTATGAAGGGTTCTAAGTTACCTATTGCTGTAGCACACGGCGAAGGTAGAGCCTCCTTCAAATCAAACGGCCTGAAACAAAACTTCGTCAAGGATGGTTTAACTGCCATCAGATATGTCGATAACTACGGTAAGGTTGCTGAATCGTATCCTTTCAATCCAAATGGTTCTCCAAGTGGTATTGCAGGTATTTCTACTCCAAATGGTAGAGTCTTGGCCATGATGCCTCACCCAGAAAGAGTCTGCAGAAAGGAAAGTAATTCGTGGTATCCAACTGATCAGGGTGAAGAATGGGGAAGCTATGGTCCTTGGATCAGATTATTCAGATCTGCTAGAAAGTGGGTCGGTGATAACTACTAATCAGTGTATAGTAATGTATTTCTTCTATAGAAAAATTGTTTCAAATAATATAATAGTTCGCATATAACTACTTTGGTAGAGACTCTACGGTATCTCGGGATGAATATTCCACCTTCAGCTGATACCAAGATACCTCTTTACCAGAATGTGTTCCTACTATTTGAGCTTATATAATAATGAAATATGGAGTACATAATCAAGATGAATCTCAATTTTCGAAAATTAGTAGTGCGCGCGACAAATAGTTTTTTCAATCGCCAGACGAAAAATTTTTCACTTTTGACTTAGTGAAAAAAAAATCTTCATAGTAGTTTTCTTCTTTTGTTTTATACAACAAATCATAAAATAATTAAAATGGTTAACGCAATCTTATCCAAGAAAAGAAAGTTAGTGGCTGACGGTGTCTTCTACGCTGAATTAAACGAATTCTTCACCAGAGAATTAGCTGAACAAGGGTACGCTGGTGTCGAAGTCAGAAAGACCCCAACCAAGTTAGAAGTTATTGTCAAGGCCTCTAACACCCAAGGTGTCTTAGGTGAACAAGGTAGAAGAATCCACGAATTAACTTCTTTAATCTGTAAGAGATTCAAGATCGCTCAAGAAGGTATTGTTATCTACGCTGAAAGAGTCGAAGAAAGAGGTTTATCTGCTGCTGTCCAAGCCGAAGCTTTAAAGGCCAAGTTATTAAACGGTTTACCATTAAGAAGAGCTGCTTACGGTGTCTTAAGATTCGCTATGGGTGCTGGTGCCAAGGGTGTTGAAGTCGTTATTTCTGGTAAGTTGAGAGCTGCCAGAGCTAAGTCTCAAAAATACGCTGACGGTTTCATGATTCACTCTGGTCAACCAACCAAGGAGTTCATTGATATTGCTATCAGACACGTTTTAATGAGACAAGGTGTCTTAGGTGTTAGAGTTAAGATTATGAGAGACCCAGCTACCAACAAGTTCGGTCCAAAATCCTTACCAGATGCTGTTAAGATCTCTGAAGCTAAGGACGAAGATGAAATCATCCCAACCCCAACTGTCAAGTCTTACAAGGCCTCTGCTGAAGAACCAGTTGAAGCTTCTGCTTAATTTGTATACTCCTGAATATAATTCTCGATCATCAATAATACTAGTAGTGCATCGTAGTTCGTAGTAGGCTGTAAAATATGTGGCTCTCGGTCAAGCGGATATTTTTTTCTCGGAGAAACATCCTCGGAAAAACTCCGATAACTGATCATTATCGGGATTTAACATCCTATAATTACTAACACTATAAATATCGCCCTTTCTTTCTTCTTATTCGAATGAATAATATATTCTCATAGCTAAAGTCTACTTTAATATGAATATCCCACAGAATTTTTTACCGTTGTCTACAGATGTTTCAGAACCATTTGTCATTCCAAATGTTTCTCCTATATCATTGACTAAAATAGCTGCAACAGACGTTACTATTCCAACATCAGAGGCTGATAAAAGCCCACAATTATAAATTATTTAATATTATGAATGAATGAATGAGTTGCTTTTTGATATTTTCATTGGTTTTATTAGGGACATGACTTCCAAAACTTTCGTTTAATTCTGCAACAGAGGTATCTGGATACTTCACGAGTCGACTTATATCATTTTCCTTTTAATAAATTGTTGTTTTGATGAATTGGCATTAAATTGGGTTTCGCGAGGGTTTTATGATATTATATTATGACAATGTGTTTGATATGTTACGGTGTGCTATTGTAAGTACACTGTGTGGGCTTTTAACTGAAATAAATTATAAATTATTAAGGTACATTTTTCGATTGCGTATTTGTAGATTAAATTGTACATCCCTTCCTACAGGGACCTTGACTGAAATTCTATACTTTTGACCGCTTGTAGCATGTTTCAAGGTTGAACTTGTACTTAGCAGCAAAGTGGAACCTGGAATGCATTCAGCATTACGAATAGGGAACTACAATGGCCCGCCCAATGGTTACCCTAGGACCACAATCCTGTCTGTAATGTGGCTTCAACAGAATACTAAAGTATTATAGTTGTCTCTTTCGTTTACTGGAAATTCCTTTCAATGTGCATGTCAGTTTTTACTTGCTCGATTCTTCGATTCATAATTCATATTATTGATATACAAGCAAAGACACTATAAAGACTAATTACAAGTGGCCTTTCCTAATAGAACTCGTTGTACTTTTTGGAGTAATAAGCCGTGGAAAAACCACCTAGCACAGTTAGAACAATTGGAAGCGGTTTCTTGAATCTTGTAGGAATCGCTCTTCCTAAACCAGCTACTAATAAGGTACTAGAGGTTCCTAAAGCTAATTCTAACCCGTAGTCTGCGTTCTGTTTCAACAAATATCCTGCTGCTCCGTACAAAATTGAGATGGTACCTCCTGCGATTAATGATGGTAACGATCCTTTACGGACGTATCCCATAACTCCTCCAATGGCACATAAGCCTGATAATGTAAATGCCGGATGTTCCATATTTCTTCAATGCCAATAAACTTGTCTAATTGTCACTATTGCCAATAAAAGTAAAATTATGGATGCCGAAAACTTACAAGAGTTGAAATCACTCTTTGGTGAGCAAAATCTCCTAGTCGGAAATGTACCGGAATTCTCATATATATATAGCGCTTTACTAACAAACTCCCCCGTAATAGTACCGGAAATAGAAAGTTCGTACTTTGTACGCGGTTTAAAAGTTTTCAAACAACAAGCATTATTACTGGATGAATGGGTTCTATGTGTGAACCCATACACATATATATGATTACGTTGTAATAAGAATAGAGATACAACTCAACTTTGTATATCTATAAAGTCATACCGTAGGCATGTAGTATAGACACAAATGTAATAAAAATGTAGATTATTGGTATCAATACTTAACATGGTGTGAAATTTTAACAAACGGCCACTATTAAAATAATAATGAGCGTTAATAAGTCGATAAAAGACGGGAAAAAAATTATTGCTATTTGACCTACCAGAAGTTAATAAGCTAATCAAGTCAAAGTATCAATCAATTGTTTATTGATATTGTATTTGGTATTGAGTGATAATTAGTATGAATATTTCATCTATGCTATCAAATGATAGTAATACTTCACCAACGGCCACTGATGGAAGCCAAGGCGGTAGTAATACGAACCAGAATCCAGGAGGTGAAGTAGGAGGCGTCGAAAGTCCATTAGGAGGTTCCCAAGTAGAGGGACAGACTAATGGAACCGGTTGTTTAGATGAAAACGGCACGGCAGATCTGGCACCAGTAGCAAGAAATGGTACACCCAAGGGCGGTGATTTAGGTCATAAAGTGAACATAGTTGAATCCATTATACCGAAACCGGTCAGAGCAACCCATTCCAGCATAGAATCCGACGAAGAGTACGTTGGTGAAAATTACAATAGCATAGTGTCCAATGATTCGGATCATATTGTCCATAGGTACTTGGAAAAATTCGAAGACAGAGTTAACACTATAAATCTGATTGATCAAGTGTTAGTAAAAGAGAATAGTTTCCGAGTATTGAATCAAGAGGAGGCTAATTTGAAAACCTTGATCAATAAATCTAATGAGATATCGGATAATTATGTGGAACGTGTGGTCACAGAAGATATTTCGTCAAAGGCGAATATTTTGGATGGAAAAGTGCCAACGCTTAAAGATTTCAAGTGGGGTTCTACTAGAGACTTAAAGAAGCGTGAGCTTAATGAGTTGGAGATAGAAAATTCGAATACGATGGCTGATTCTTCGAAGAAGGCCGGTTCTAAAGCTAAGCCAGCAGCAAAGGGCAGCGCCACAAAGAAAACGAAAGCCAAACCAAAGAGAAAACAGTCTATAGCTGACTCTGATGAGATCCCAGCTGGCAAGAAGCGTAAGACTCGCGCAGGCTCAGTATCTGGAATATCGCCAGATGACGACAAACTGGCCAATGGTAAAGTGAAATTGAAGTTAACATTGAAAAATGATAATGAAGATGTAGATGATGATGCTGCTAATGAATCCAAAATTACTCCAAAGGAGCAAAAGATTATCACAAAGCAATATGATAATACTTTCGTGTCGATTTGGAAAGATTTATCAAGGAAGGATGGTCCTAAAGTGAGCAGATTAATGCAGCAATCTACGCAAGCAAAGATGATTAACCTCAAAAAGACATCTATCTTAGCAGCAAGGGAAGCAAAGAGATGGCAATTGAAAAATAATAGGAACCAAAAGGATTTGACTACAAAAGCAAGAAGAGCTATGAGAGAGATGTTTAATTTCTGGAAGAGAAATGAAAGAATTGAGCGTGAGTTACGTAAAAAGCACGAAAAAGAATTAATTGATAAAGCTAAACGAGAAGAAGAAGAAAGAGAATCAAAGAGACAATCCAGAAAGTTAAATTTCCTCATTACTCAAACAGAGTTATATTCTCATTTCATTGGTAAAAAAATTAAAACGGATGAATTTGAAGGTGCTGATTCTGATCCTAATACCAATCTTAAATCTGATAACCATCACTATGACAAGTATTCTAATATTGATGGCGAGAGTAAAGATTTTAATTCCATTGATTTTGATAATGAAGATGAGGAGTCTTTAAATAAAGCTGCGGCTGTCAATGCTCAGCTTGCCTTGGAGGCAGCTAAAACAAAAGCTCAGAGCTTTGACAACGATCCTCTAAAGAATCCGGATACGAATGGTGAAGAAATGAATTTCCAAAATCCTACATTATTAGGTGATATAAACATTTCTCAGCCTGATTTATTAAAATGTACTTTGAAAGAATATCAAGTCAAAGGATTGAATTGGTTAGCTAATTTATATGAGCAAGGTATTAATGGGATTTTAGCCGATGAAATGGGTTTAGGTAAAACAGTTCAAAGTATATCTGTTTTAGCGTATCTTGCCGAAACCCATAATATTTGGGGACCGTTTTTGGTTGTAACACCGGCCTCTACATTGCATAATTGGCAGCAGGAAATAAGTAGATTCGTCCCTGAATTCAAGGTGATACCATACTGGGGGAATGCTAAAGATCGTAAGATTTTGAGAAAATTTTGGGATCGTAAAAATGTCAGATACGGAAAGGATGCACCATTTCATGTTTTAGTTACATCCTATCAATTAGTAGTAGCTGATGCGGCATATTTCCAAAAAATGAAGTGGCAGTACATGATCTTAGATGAAGCTCAAGCAATTAAATCCTCTCAATCATCAAGATGGAAATCCCTACTCTCATTTTCATGTCGTAATAGGCTATTATTAACCGGAACTCCAATTCAAAACTCAATGCAAGAATTGTGGGCTTTATTACATTTTATTATGCCTTCGTTATTTGATTCTCATGATGAATTTAGTGATTGGTTCTCAAAAGATATTGAAAGTCACGCACAGTCAAATACCAAATTAAATGAGCAGCAGTTACGAAGATTACATGTTATTTTGAAGCCTTTTATGTTGAGACGTATAAAGAAAAACGTACAGAGTGAATTAGGCGACAAGCTTGAAATTGATTTGTTCTGTGATTTAACTCATAGACAAAAGAAGTATTACCAAATGCTAACCTCACAAATTTCAATTATGGATTTATTGGATTCTGCAAATAATAGTAGCGATGATAGTGCCCAATCTTTGATGAACTTGGTTATGCAGTTTAGAAAAGTGTGTAACCATCCAGATTTATTTGAAAGGGCTGATGTTAAATCCAGTTTTTCATTTGGTAGATTTGCTGAAACAAGTTCCTTTTTGAGAGAAAATAATGATTTGGAAATTTCTTACAGTACAGAGAATCTTATTAAGTATAATTTACCGCGGTTAATTTATGATGAAATCTTGACACCAAGCTTTAACAATAACATTGGTTCCCATAACAAGATATTTAACAATATGTTTAATATTTATCACCCATCTAATGTCAAGAATGATAGTTTAGGAAATTTTTCCTGGCTCAAGTTCACAGATAATTCACCTCAAGATTTGTATTATTCATCAAAGAATAATATAATAGAGAAAGCAATTGAAAGCAGACAATATACTGATATAAACTACGAGAAAGTAAACCGATTCAAATATTTATATGATGAGGGTGAAGAGAAATACATCCCCGATTCGAAAACCTTCTTAATCAATGAATATGAGAACAACCATGCTTTAATTAATAATTCCACGCATTTAAAGGATCTTTATACAATTAAAGATAAAGTTTATAAAGATATGGTGATTAATAATTTGAAACCAGCGGCAGAAGCTATTGCCTGTGCTCCTCCAATTGATATCGTTTGTAATCATAGGTCCTTTGTTAATGACTTAGAAGATTCATTATTTGATTCCAATATAAGGGCAAGTTTAATGCCGTTATCATTTGACAACGAAGTACGCTTATTAAAGGATGATATTCCTGTGCCAAACTTTCCAAAATCAAATATGATGCCAAATCCAATTAATAAATTTATTGATTATTCGAATATCAGGATGCCATCAATGAACAGATTTATCACAGAATCAGGTAAATTATCTAAATTGGACGAGTTATTGGTTGATTTGAAACTGAACGATCATAGAGTTTTGATTTATTTCCAAATGACTAAAATGATGGACCTAATGGAAGAATACTTAACTTATAGACAGCATACATATATTAGATTGGACGGTTCATCAAAGCTCGATGATCGTCGTGATCTTGTACATGATTGGCAAACAAAGCCAGAAATTTTTGTTTTCTTGTTATCAACAAGAGCTGGTGGGTTAGGTATTAACTTAACAGCAGCTGACACTGTTATTTTTTATGATTCTGATTGGAATCCGACAATCGATTCTCAAGCTATGGATAGGGCACATAGATTAGGACAAACGCGCCAAGTTACCGTTTATAGATTATTAACAAGAGGAACGATTGAAGAAAGAATGAGAGATAGAGCCAAACAAAAGGAGCAAGTACAACAAGTGGTTATGGAAGGAAAAGCTACAATTACCAATAAAAAAGAAGACACATCTAATAAAAAGAAAGATGTTGCATTCCTATTGTTGGGTGATGACGAATCTTCATCATCGACTGTAGTAAATGAAGAAAATGAAGAAAAACCAGATGTGCAAGAAGATGTACAAGATGTACAAGATTCCAAAAAATTGCATGCTAAGAACCTTGAAGATATGTATCATGAAGGTGAAGGCGAATTTTCAGGTAATGTTACGCCATCTCTTTGATTATTTCTCTGTACATAAATAAGTACTTTGACTTGGATTGTCTTGTAAAATAAATATATTAAATTAATAAATATGTGGGGGCCTATAAAATCATTTAGATATTTTACAGTTTAGGGTAGTTTCTAGCTCACTTAAGAATTCTCTATTAGGGTTTGAATTTTCAACTGGGCTGTTACCTTCGTAGCCTTGATCATTGTCGGCATCGGTATTAATAGTGCTAAAGGTTTCTATGGTGTTATTCTTAGTATTATCAGCCAGTGATTTCAACTTCAAACTTTCATTTTCGTTTTCCAAGTTATATATTCTATTGAAGCTTTCTTCTAATTTCAATTTTAAGTCTTCTTTGGAAAGACCCTGTCTCTCTGATTCTATCCCATCATCATTTTCTTCGTCAAAAGTTGTTATTTGAGTTGATGCTAATAATTCTGATAATCCGCTTATATTAGAATTCATTGAGTTTACAGAATATCTATTGTTCGATGAGTTTCTCAAACTACTTAGTAACTTCCGTTGGTTTGGATTATTAGAGAGTGAATCCAATGCGGCCTGATTATACGTCTCATTATAAGTATTAGATGGAAGTATGTTGATATAATTATCATCGTAGGAAACTGCTCGCGGAGTTCTGTTGCTATTATTATGAGAAAAATTAGTATTATGATTGCCCTGATTGAATTTGGCGGAAGAATTTGATTCAGATGAAATTCTATGACTATTGGTGGTATGAGATTGATTGGGCTCTTCAAAAACAGTTAATAAACCTAGTTGCAAACCAGTTGACAAACGTTTGTACTGTTTATCTGAAACGTTTACCTTACTATTATGTGATTTAGAGGGTAAACTCGAATCAGAATTAGAGCCTTGAATCTTAGGACTAGAAGAAGAACTTGAAGAATTGTGGGCAGGCAAAGAATATCTTTTTTTTATTGAATTTGATGTCACCGTGTGAAAGGACTTTAAATTGAATTCACCGCTATTCTTTGAATTTCTCTTTGAAGACGTAGTTGAAGACCTTGGAGATGGAGTTTTTGATGAGGATTCGTTAATCTTGTTGTATAGTTCGTGATCTAAGTCATTCAAATTAACTTGGTATAACTCTTTGATTGAATTTAATTCATCTCCGAACTGTTTGAATATCATTAGCTTTTCATTGATTTCATCAATATTATTTATCGAAGAAATCGATTGGTTATATTTTTTAAAATAAGATAAGTTGGTGGATATATTCGTTAACTTACTAATTAAATGGTTCATGTTTGCATCTGATATGGAATCTAACGTAGACTTTGGAGGCAGGTTGGTTAAGGCTAATATATCTTTGTTATTTATATCTTCATGTTCCGATTGTACTTTATTTATCTTTTCGAATTTTTCAAATATTGAATTGAAATTTTTTAGTACGTTATTATGATCAGTAAACAATTCCTCGATTATTAATAGCTTCTCAAAGAACATAAAATTATTTTGCAAGATTTCATCAATCTCATATTCATTCATATTAAATTGATCCCACACTTGAAATAAGAAAAGGTTCTTAGACGGCGCTTCATTTATAGTTAGTAATTGACATACTAAAAATTTTCTCAACTGATTGAATTTATTTAATTTAAAGGTTAATTCATTGATAGTTATCCTCTCATTTGATTGGAGATCATCACCTGGGGCATTATCTTCATATTTTGCATCTAGAGTACATATGTTGATATTATTGATATGACAATATTTTTCAAATATCTGACCATTTAAAAATGGAAGTAGTTTAATTATCGAACTTTTCAAATTAAAATTCAAGAAATTCAACGTATTATCAAGGTTTTCTTTCAATTCGCTTACTTTGCGTTTAGATACGTTAGAATTTTTCATGAATTTGAAAACCTCCACTTCCTTTATGTGAATTAAACTGATTATTAATTTTTTGTTCATCTTATAGTTATTGGTTAAGAACTCGTCAAGCATGTTAGAAATTTTAGTTGTTTGAATCTTTAGATTAATCCGTTTGAATTGTATAAGTTTTGTGGAAATAATTAGCAAAATCTTGAACATTTTGATCTTATTTTGCCGTGATATTCTTGAATTGGAATCTTTAAATACTTGCTTTAACAAAAATATTATCATGTAAATGGTCTGTATTACTAGACCTGGGTTGTATAGTTTATCAGAAAATCTTAATTGATACTGCTTATTTAGAACATGTAACTCAGTGCCGTCAAAATTCAATGTTTTAATATATCGAGCATATTTCTTATTAGGATCATTCAAACTAAACATTAAATTATTGTACGACTGTTCATTTTTGGATAAAATCATAGAGTCATCCAATAAATTAGATATTATCAAATTATACTTGAACTTTTCCCAAAACTCACTCGATATATTATTCAAACTCAAGTACTTTTTTATGAACTTTTCAAAATTTTCATGGGATGGATCAATATTAACTTCATTCTCTTTCATATAATAATACATAAAGTCTTGAGTCACTGGCTTTTCGTTTAGGCGATCTAGGTTTTCATTAAACAATGTGGGCGAGGATATTCCCTGTAAATTATTAGCATGTTGAAAAGGTTGATTAAAGTTATGGCTGGATAAAGTAGGTGTTGAGGAGCTTTCCTCGATCCCCCAATCACTAACCTCTATACCATTATTGGAAAAATAACTTGATAGAGGATTAAATCTATCAAAATTCATATTAGCATCAAATCATCTAATATGATGCATATACAAATAGTAACAACTCGGTATACAAAAAAACGAATGTGGTTATCCTTTGAAAGTATTATGTCAGTAAACTATCGTAGATACTGAATTTCTCTCCTTTAACGGTTAAGTGTCTATTCTAAAGCTTTTTTATTTATGTTTGTTATGGTTCGATTCCCCAAATGAGGAATTTTTATATACAGGATCACATTAAACCCTCGTATATAGCTGTTCGCCTATATGGTTGAGTATGCTAAAGAGAATCATGGAGCCATGCTACTATCAAATTACAAAGTTGGTAGCATACTAGCCAAGTGTGCTTGTGTAACAGAGAAAGAAAAATAACCCTAAGTTTAAAAATGGAATGAAAACTACTTCTTATTATTACAAGTATGTGTATTTTGCATTAGTTGATTACGATGTTCTCTTCAGCTTTCTTCATGAGATAAATTGACAACAAAGAGCAATTAAATTAGCATGAATCCGCCTGTGAACGTAAATATTATCAGTGGTATGGTTCGGAGTTACAGATAAATTTCATGTGCTTCTAAGATGCCTCGGACGATTTGCGGCCAAAGATAAGAATAAAAATACTCGGTCAAAGTACTTCAAATTGTAACAAATGAATTTTTATAGAATTTTATAAATATTGGAAACTTGAATATTGCGATTTCGTTAGTTCATATATAATAAATAAATGGAAGGAGCAAAAAACCCTCCATATTTCAAAAAAACCCCGGACCGGCACCCATTCCACTTAGCCAATCATCCTGCAAACTGTCAAGCGGCACATCACCTGCAAATGAAGGATTAATCATAGACGAGGTACCTGAGTCCAAATTTCCTACTTGAGCGGGTGGCTGTTGCGGTTGTTGTGGTTGTTGTTGTTGTTGTTGTTGTTGTTGTTGTTGTTGTTGTATATACTTTAATCTTTCTTGTTGTAATTGAAGATTCAAGTTGTATTGGTTTCTTTGCTGGGGTGTTAAATTGGAGTCATCTGCAAAATTCTCGGGAAAACTGCTGAAATTAATAGAACGTCTACCTGTCTCTTCGCCGCCCTGCTTTGCCTCCGTTACATTAGCTGGTGATTGATTAGTTTCATTAGTCCGAGGTTGTTGTAATCCTAACAATTGTTGTTGCATCATTTGTTGCTGTTGTTGTTGTTGCAACATTTGCTGTTGTGGATGTTGATGTTGTATTTGCTGCAGTCCCACAATTGGCGGATTGGAGTTGATGTCCATTGAATTTGACTTTTTACCTTCCTCCAACTGATTATTTTGCTGTTGTTTCATCATCATGAATTGTCTTTTCTGCATATTGTTTTGGTCCTCCATCATCAATAAATTCAATTGATAGTCATTGATTGCATCATCATGATTAGTGGGTTGAGCTTTATGAAGCTGCTGGGGTTGCTGGGAAGGTTGTGAAGACGGCGACTGTCTTTTCTGAGAATTTTCTTGAGTTGGAGGTTGGCCGCTGACCGTTAGCGGCGAATTTAACAGTTGCTGTGATTGTTGTAATTGTTGTATCTGTTGTGGTTGTTGCATTTGAGGTGGTTGTTGCATTTGAGGTGGTTGCTGCATTTGAGGTGGTTGTTGCATCTGTTGTGGTTGTTGCATCTGTTGTGGTTGTTGCATCTGTTGTGGCTGTTGCATTTGTTGTGGTTGTTGAGGTTGTTGAGGTTGTTGCAGTTGCAGATGTTGATGCTGTCGCTGTTGTTGTTGTTGTTGTTGTTGTTGTTGTTGTTGTTGTTGTTGTTGTTGTTGTTGTTGTTGTTGTTGCTGTTGCTGAAATTGGAGCTTCATTTGTTGAAGCTTCAATTGCTGTTGATATTGAGTTAAATTTGTATTGCCTTGTTTCATTGTTGGAGGTGGCATCAGACCTTTTTTCATATTAGCATTTCCGTTCGAATTACCTTGAACCAATACCTGGTTCATGCTTGGATTCATGTTAGAATGTAATGACCAGAGCATCGACCACCAATCTAACAAAAACGTATCTTGAATTCCCATAGAGCTCACAGGAAGATGCTTCTCTCCTGGTGGAATCCCATTATTAGGAACCTTTGCTTCTGCCAACAATGACTTGGCAGATTCTTGCAAGCCATTGGCTTTTAAATAATCATACAAATGTGCTAGCAATAACTCATGGGAATCTTTGACATGTACGTCGCTGACTATATGTGATGCGTGGTCTTCGCCTTCCTTATTCTTCATGAATGTACGTTTATCATTTTGTTTATTATTATCATGAGAATTCATATTCTGATATGGAATTTGGTTTAATGGCTGCTGATATATATATCCTTGCTGTGGTGTATAGTTTGTCGTCTCTGTATTAGGAGATATCGTGAAGTCCATACTCCTAGAGCTATGGATGCAAAGTAAAAGAAATTTTATACCAAGTAAGGAGCTCTTACCTATAGTTTATGGGTTACGCCTTCAGTAATCAGTGATTAGCTAAATATTCAACTTTAATAGATAGATGGATGAATGTTTTTCAATACTAATACAAGACATAAAGCGTACCTTTTTTCAATTGTGGGAGCAGAGAACAAAGAACAAATTATATGCAGGGGAAATCGTTCACAGTTTAATTCTACTCTTCTCTGCATTAGTACCAACGGAACCATTCCATAGTAAACTGTATGAATTATACGTGTTCTAGACTAAAATGAAAGTGATAAACACCAGATCTCAGTCAGATTTAGTTAGTCGATCGATAAGATGAATTTAAAGGAATTAAGAGGGTTGAAATTACAATTTCTAATACATGACTCTATAATACATGGATGCCCATCAGTACCAATTACTTTGCATGAATTTTTCAATAAATTGAATCTGCGACCACATATAAATATAAATCAGAATTTGATAAACAAGGCATATTATGAGAGGTATTATTATCATTTGAAACAACAATATCTACATAGCAAACGCCGAAAGGTTATGGGGGAGCCTTTGTTCAAGCCTTATTTATCCAATAATCATTTCAAAGAATTAATCTCGGATGTTTACCGTCCATTCTTCCCAAATATAACGAGCCACAGGTTGTTTAATTGGTATAGTTCTGGTAACTTGTTCAATTATTTGGCCAGCTACTACAACTCATATTTTCAGCGGAGCATTGGGGAACCAGATATTAAGGAAACGATACGATTGCTACAACGGTACCCTAGCAGTACTTCGGTTGGACTACTACTTGATTCAAATTGGTTAAATTTCAATCTAGAAATTTCAAATTTCAAGTATACGTCCCTCACCACTTTACGGCAGCCAGATTCGGTAAGCTTGTCTGATTTTCATCATTATAAAGACTTCGAGAATGTTTATAATATAGATTACCAGTTTGAGGTTAATCGCAAGTCAATTAATGATCTTTCGAACTTATTACTGAATAACACATCCGAAAATGTGGCGAAATACATCATAATTAATAAAAATAGCCCGTTATTGGAATCAATGGATTACAAAATCATCAAAATATCAAGCGGTAAGTCTAATGTATGCGACCTTCTAATATCATATATGTCAAATTTGGATGATATTGATATTCAAATGAGCACATTACTAAATATTTACCGTGCCTTGCTACTGAAAAACGTCATTATAGTTAATGATTTAAAGGAATTGCTGCTCTTGATAAAAGTATTGACTTCAATGATTGAGCAAAGATAGAGGTCTGTAACCGAGTTCTTTATTGCACATTTTCTACTCTGAAATATATTACAAGTATTTTCTTTGCTAGCTAACCTATATACCTTTAATCATTTAATAAATATTCATCACTCATTATTCTGTTTCATTATACTTTACGGAAATATCCGAATGGCAAATCAGGTTTACGGCCACTTTGAATTTCTTCTTCTACTTCCTTTAGAAATTCAGGTGGATATTCTTCGTTGTCATAAATTGGCATTAACCTATTCTCATTTTGATTGAATTGATAATAAATCCCATGAATCATTAAATTATCTAGTTTGAAAAATATCATAGACAAATATTGCAAAATAGGTCTTAATTGATGTACAATATATGTCGTTGCCAAATTATCAATATTCAACTTACTTTCCCCATTAGGATCGTCTTTTATGTTGCATTTACATTTAATACCAAGATGGAAATGCGTGTGTAATGTATGAGGCTGACCCTTATATATTGGATAATTCTTATAGTTAAAAGTCTTCTGTTTTATTGGGATACAGACTTCTCGATCAGCTTGCAATTTACCTAATATGAATCCAATTAAAATATAGTAAGTCGCCGTTTCCTCTTGTATTTCTTCATTATTCAAAGGTAAAAATAATTCTCGTAATTTGTCCAAAACCAATTTACAGCCCCAACATTGGCACGTATGTAACAAAGACTGGAAAAAATCAGGTTTATAGTATATGAATGATGTTAGAAAGTATGGTAATTGTAGTGTTTTCAAGTTTGATATTATTCTCAGATGATTCGACGTAAAGAAACAAAGGAAAAATGCCTCCATTAATCTTTCATTTAATTTGTTTAAAACTAAACTTGACATTCCCATGCTGCTATCAAACATCTTAAACCCTGGTGTTGAAAAATCAATTGTAAGCCTTGACAAATTATTTAAAGATTTAATAAACCCACCTAACGGGGTCAATATGTTTTCTAATATTTGGTGTGGTCTTAACCATTCTAAATTTGGAAACAATTCTAATTCAAAGCTCATTAGGTTTGGCAAGCCATTCTTAGAAACCAGATAAGCCGTTAAATCTTTGAAAAACTCGGGGAAGCAGTTGCAATCATAATCTCTATGTTCAATACAGTCTACCTTTAAATATAAGTGAGTTAAATAAGTTAGGTCAATTTTGTCTGATATCACTTTAAACTGCAATCTTTTCTCTACTTCTTGAACGTAATTTTCATATCTCGAATCTTCTTTATGGATATCACGAGTAGAATTAAACAAATCATTATCATCCCGATTTATATCCTCCCTATGACAGTGAAATATTGTTAAACCTTTTAACTTCAATTTCGATTCCTCATCGTGACAATTGGCTAATTTTAGTTTTCTCAATACTTCTAAACCCAATTGATTATTCGTACTACACGTTAACGTGAAAAGCGAATTAAGTACATCGAATGGTGGATTTTTTAGATCAAAGGAATCAACATCCATTAATTCAACCTCATCCAACATTAGGAATAAGTTCGTTAAACCCTGGGGAGTTATTGGCAAATACAATTCTTTATAACTTTTTACAAATAACTTGAAGATCTTGTTTCGAATATTTTTGTTTCCTAAGAAAGTAGTTAGTTGCTCTATACCCTTCACGAAGTCTACGAAAGTTATGTGTAGAAAATTCATTTCATATGAGTATTTCCCGAAAAATTCAATTATGTTAGATTGAATATTATGGAGATCAAAATTCTTTAGCGATAAATCATCTGCATAACATTTGTCAAACACGAAATATTTAATTCTTTGAATAAGTGCTTTATTTATCCTTAGCACTTGTATAAATTTAAGTAATTTATCGATTGACAATATGAATGATGAGTCCATATACTTAATACCATTTTCTTGTACAAACAATCGAGAGTTGTTCTTGTATCTTATTGGGAACTCCGCATTTAATATGACTGTAACTCGTTTATACAATCTCTCAATAGCAATATCATAAAAGCTAGCACAGGTAAGCATTAATTTCACTAAATCATATTGGTCAACATGCTGAAAGATCTCTGATATTAAATTTTGCGGCAACCTTTTCACTATCGACCTTTCTGGTTGCTTCGATCCATTATCCGAGTTCAGATCGCCTTTCACCTTCTCAAATCGCATTACTGGATCTATTCTAGGATACTCAAGCGTAGATGTCGCTATTCCTGAATTTGAAGGCGTTTTCATTCTTCATAATTGTAGTGTCTCTAGTAACCTTACCTTGCTCTTGGGAGCATTCTGTCTTCTATACTAAGCTGCTAGATATTATTTCAGACTATATGAGCATCGCACGACCATATTTTAAGAGAGTGATAATCCTTGCTAATAGGAAGATTGCAAATAGTAATGCATTGCAAGTACCAAAACACTACAGGTTCATTAGTCATAAATCGTATTTCAAATTTATATATATACTTGTTTACAACTTAGTACCTAGGTTGACATGAATAGCCTTTGCCTGAGTATACATAGACAATCCATATTCACCCAATTCTCTACCCACACCACTCATTTTGACACCACCAAATGGAACATGACAATCGGAATCATTCGAGGAGTTTATCCATACCATACCGGCTTCTATGTATCTGGCCATTTCGTGAGCCTTTGTAATATCCTTCGTGAAGATGGCTGCCCCTAACCCATATTCGGTCTGGTTAGCGTATTCTAAAACCTCGTCATCAGTAGAAAACTTACCACAAACAACAACAGGACCAAATATTTCCTCGTTAACAATCCTCATTTCAGGCCTAACGTCAGCAAAAATGGTTGGCTTGATAAAGAATCCCTTGGACATCTTACCATCAGAATTTCTCTCACCGCCTAAGAGAACCCGGGCTCCCTCCTTTTTACCCAAATCAATATAAGACAAAACCTTGTCAAATTGTTGTTTTGAAACTTGTGGTCCAACTACAGCATCGGCATCAAACATTTCTCCTTGTTTATATTCTTCCTGGATATGTTTGGTATATGCCTTTAAAAAGTTATCATACACTGATTCGTGAATATAGACCCTTGAAGTAGAAGTACAAATTTGGCCCTGGTTACTCATTATACCAATGGCGGCCCACTTAACAGCTTGCTCAATATCAGCGTCTTCTCTCACGATCAAAGGGGATTTACCACCGCATTCTAAAGTTACTGCTTTTAAATTAGAAGCGGCCATCTGCTGAATAAGCTTCCCGGTGGCAGTTGATCCAGTAAATGCAATCTTATCCACACCATGGTGACTGGCTAATGCCTTACCGCATGTTGCACCGTATCCTGATAAGATATTGACAACACCCGGTGGAAATCCAACGTCCTTGAATAACTTAGCCAAATATAAAATTGATAAGGGGGTTATTTCAGAAGATTTCAATATGACAACATTACCAGCTGCTAATGCAGGGGCCAATTTCCACGCTGCCATAGCCAATGGGTAATTCCATGGAATGATTTGTCCACAAACTCCAAATGGCTCATGGATCGTATAGGCGAGCTTCTTTGGATCATTCTGAATGACTTTACCTTGGATCTTATCCGCCCACCCGGCAAAGTACTTGAAACAATTGATACATTCATCAATGTCATAAACCGCGTTTTGTTCTTTTGTCTTTCCAGAGTCCCATGCCTCAATTGCTCCAATCAAATCTCTCTGGTCCTGCAATGCCTGCGCAAATTTATTCAACAAGTCACCTCTTTCCACACCAGTTGTATTCCTCCATTCTGACTTGAACGCTTTTCTGGCTGCTTGTACAGCAATATCAACATCTTCTTCATCTGCGGCGTAAACCGATCCATTGACCTCCCCTGTTGCAGGGTTAATCGAATCAAAGGTTTTTCCTGATTTGCACTTAACAAACTCATTATTAATAAACAACCCAGATTGTTGGGTAAACGTATTGCCATCCGGCAATGTAATCTTGTATTCTAATGGGAGTGACATCTTAATTGACTGAATATTCCAATAATTCTTCAAAAAATTTAATTATGATTTTTGGACTTATATATAAGTCTTATCAATCTCGACTCAGGGAATTTCAGTTAGCGGCTTGTGCCATTTTAGGCATTTGGATCCGATAAAGTCAGATACCCGAAAAACATTATAAACTAACTTCCTACGAATTCGTTACTGGTATTATATATATATATATATATATCACAGGCACCTTAGCTATACCCTTTATTTCCACCAGTCTAAGAGTAATCGTAGGGTTTTGAATATTTAACTAATAAGATAGCTCTAAGCTGCAAAATAACAGTCGCAATGGTTACATGATTATGTTTATAACGATTTTTGTAGTATCACCGACATAGGCTACTTAGACATAGCCAATCATAGAGGAGTATATCTTGGAAGCACATTCTAGATAAAGAGTCAATGAGTTGGCGGCCATAATATGGAAGCTTGTAAATTTCGTGCGGCACACATTAGTCATAATGACAGTGACCTTAATAAATGATTTAAAGATTAAAATGAATTATTGTATAAGAAATATATATTGAAAAAAGTCAATTGAGTATATCCGAAATGGACTTTTCAAACTTTGAAGGGGTGAGTCCTGCTCACAACGAATTCCGAAGCGATACGTTTACCACGCCAACATTTTCAATGGTTTCGGCTCTCAGCAAGTCAACTTTAGGAGATGCTGTTTATGAAGAAGACGGTTCTACGATTGAGTTAGAAAAGAAAGTTGCGAAGCTAACTGGTAAAGATGCAGGGTTATACTGTGTAAGTGGAACAATGTCTAATCAAATAGCATTGAGAGTTAACTTGACACAACCTCCATACAGTGTTTTATGTGACTCGAGAGCACATGTGTATGTCCATGAAGCGGGAGGAATGGCCACTTTGTCACAGGCTATGCCCCAGCCAATAATACCTAAGAATGGCCATCATTTAACGTTGGCCGATGATATTTTGCCAAATTTCATACCGGATGATGGAGAAATTCATGGGGCACCTACCAAGGTGATCTCGTTAGAAAATACGTTACATGGTATGGTTTTCCCTATAGAGGAAATTGCGAAAATTTCAAAGTTCTGTAAGGAAAACGACGTCAAGCTTCATTTGGATGGAGCTAGATTGTGGAACGCATCCGTGGCCAGTGGAATTTCACTTAAAGAGTACTGTTCCTACTTTGATTCGGTCTCCTTGTGTCTTTCGAAAACTTTGGGTGCTCCAGTCGGTACAGTTTTGGTAGCGGACAGCAAATTCATTAGGAAGGCTAATCATTTTAAAAAGCAGAATGGTGGTGGAATCAGACAATCCGGTTTGTTGGCCGTCATGGCAATAACAGCCATCGATGAGAATTTTGGTAAGCTCAAGAGAACTCATGAAATGGCACAGGAGTTAGGTAAATTATGTGATGAAAACGGAATTGCCTTAGAGCACCCTGTGGAGACAAATTTCGTGTTCATCGACTTCCCCAAGAATAAAATGAGTCTCCAGGTTTTGGAAGATTTGCTGAATAAGTACAAGATAAAATTATTCAGTAGCAGAATCGCATTTCATTACCAAATATCTGACGAGAGTTTTGAAAATTGTAAAAAGGTGGTCTTGGAATGTCACAAACAATCTTTGCAAGATCCATATTCGGGTGATTCATTCGTAAGATTTTATAAACCGAAATAATTATATGTATTGATCCATTAAATATTATGTATGCATTTCAATTTTTCTCATTTCTGAATTGGTCTATAAATAAATATAATTAACAGCATAAATAAATCAATTGTAATAGTTAAAATTTTTGTCTACATCTATTTTGGAATAAAAACTGATTAGCGATAATAGAGATAATCGAGAACTTTTATATTCATCACCAAATGATAAATGGCTATATGCAACGAGACGCTACTTTGTGAGATTCGGAATGTCATAGACATATCCATAGATTCGAAGAAGCATAAAGTACTAATATTTACAACAAAATGTAGTAGTTCTGGTTTGACTGATTTTTTAAAAGATGAGTTCAATTTTGAAATTAGTTTAAGGCTACTAAATTTGAAAGACCAATTGGCAATCAAATCAGTTAGAAACGAAGCCAACAAATTCAAGCAATTAATCACTAAATTATTTACTAAACTAGTATTGAATTATATACTATTTTTTTACAGGAATGATAGTGAATTCAAACCGTGGAAAGAGTTAGAATTTTCATATAATGAGTTTGGCAAGCCATATTTAATAGACCAACAGCAATATAATTTCCAATTCAATTCCAGCACTTCAAATAATATTGCAAGCATAGTAGTAGAGCTAAATTCTCCCAATCCAATAGGTATCGATTTATCCCATTCTGAACAAGCTATTTCACCTACAGAATTTTTGCAAGAATTCAAACCAATTTTTGATCCCAAAGAGATAGACCAATTATTAAGCGTAAGTAATATTAACTACAGATATATTATGTTCAATCAGTTTTGGACTTTGAAGGAAGCATTTACCAAATTATTAGGGAGCGGGTTAAATATAGACCTTTCAAAATTTTATTTTACTTTGAACGATTCCAAAGTAATCGAAGCTGAAACACCTAAGATTACAGGAAGCTCGATTGTAACAGAGTATACGATAAATTGGAAGACAGGCATTGATATAAATATTGATAATTTGATACTGCTAAGCAATCCTTTTCTTGACGACTTAAGTTCTTTACATTTCAATTGTTCTTCGGGACTCCTCGAAGGCCCTATAAATGGAAACTTACCAGTAATAATATCAATCATTAACCAGAGTTCTAAAGTAGATGTTACTACGAATTTTGATATCAATTTTCTTGAAATCTTGGAGGGAGTTCATAATTAAACAATTAAGATATATGCATAATTTTAGAAAACCAAAAGTGTATATTTATTTTAGGAACTATTAAATTTAATTAACATATCTAGGGTAGCATCTAGATCAATAATCCACCAACAGCAATAGCAACGGCAGCAAGGGCGAGACCGGCAGATTGGCCGTTCATTGGAGCAGCACCAGAACTAGAACCACCAGAAGAACCAGAAGAACCACCAGAAGAACCACCAGAAGAAGACGAGTCGGAGCCACTACCAGAGCCAGATCCACTCGATTCCGATGAACTAGAACCACCGCCAGAACCAGAGCCTGATTCGGAGGAGTCACTGGATTCAGAGGAGCCGCTAGATTCAGAAGCACCACTAGATTTAGCACCACCACCACCACCGGAACCACCGCTGGACTTAGAAGCACCAGACGATTCTGCACCAGACGAAGCGGCACCACTGGACTTGGAAGCGTCAGAGGAGGCTGCACCGGAGGAAGCTGCACCAGACGAAGCTGCACCGGAGGAAGCTGCACCGGAGGAAGCTGCACCGGAGGAAGCTGCACCAGACGAAGCTGCACCAGAAGAAGCTGCACCAGAAGAAGCTGCACCAGACGAAGCTGCACCAGACGAAGCTGCACCAGAAGAAGCTGCACCGCTAGATTCAGAAGCTGCACCGGAAGAGGCTGCACCACTAGATTCAGAAGCAGCGTCGGAAGAGGCTGCACCACTCGATTCCGAAGCACCAATACCACCTGCACCGGCATCGTCAGAGGCAGACGAAGACTCAGAAGGGTCATCCGAACCTGCAGCATCAGAAGAAGCAGATCCACCGGCTGAATCATCAGAAGAGCTCGAATCGGATGAACTAGACCCTAATCCGGACTCTGAAGAACTGTCGATACCACTGTCGACACCAGCACTGTCGCCGCTACCAGTAGCGGAACCGTCAGCTCTCTTCCCAACCAATCCAGCAACCTGGATTTCTTGGACTAAAATTTGTGCGTTAACAGAAGCAGCAATTGTTAAAAGAAGTGTTAAACTAGAAGCTTTCATTTTTGTATTATAAAATTTATGATAATGTTAGTGAACGTTTTTCGCAACTTCGTTCTTTCGGCTCCTACTTATATGATCCCATGTTCCATAATAATAATAATAATTGCTAAAGTGTCACAGTAAATACGAAGCCTGAATTACACTAATTATGGTTATTAATGTTATACTTTCAGGTAATCACCTGCTAAGCATCCCGCGTGGGTCTCTAAATAGCAAGGTTCACACAATAGAAACAGAAATGAGAATACAAGTTGAGTAATTTCAGAAGCCCTCTCAATACAGAAACCCCTTTCTATACCGATCCACAAGTGAAGTGTCGATTTCACCTGTTGTCCCGATTTAGACATATCTGTAGATAGAGGCTAAGTAGAGCCACACTGAATCTAAGAAGTAGAAATCTCAGGAGTAAAGCGCACATGCCATATTTAAGCCTTCCTTCATGGACCATATTAAGCTAATAGACTTTTAAAGCAAAATATGGAATAGTGGGCGGTGGGTGCTTATAGACGAGGCTATTTCTTGCGCCACAACGAACGTTTTTACAATTGAGTAGTTGTAGTCCTTAGTTATTAGAAAAATAAGTATATTTGTTACACTTTTATAGAACTAGATTTAAATAGACATAAATACATAAGACATAATGTGGTGTTAATCTTTTACGCACTGAATCAGATTAAGAAACCACCAACAACGGCAGCTGCTGCTGCAAGACCGAGACCAGCAGCTTGACCCTTGACTGGGGCAGCACCACTAGAGGAGCTTGAGCCACTAGATGATGAAGAGTCGGAGCCCGAAGAGCCCGAGGAACCAGAACCACCACCGGATTCAGAAGAGGAACCACCGCCGCTAGAACCGGATTCAGAGGAACCAGATTCAGAGGAGGAACCACCAGACGAGGAGGAACCACCACCAGCAGCAGAAGATCCAGATTCAGAGGAACCACCGCCAGATTCGGAGGAAGAACCACCAGACGAGGAGGAACCACCGCCGGCAGCAGAGGAGCCAGATTCAGAGGAACCACCGCCGGATTCGGAGGAAGAACCACCAGACGAGGAGGAACCACCGCCGGCAGCAGAAGAGCCAGATTCAGAGGAACCACCGGAGCTGCCAGAAGAGCCAGATTCAGAGGAACCACCGGAGGTGCCAGAAGAGCCACCAGAACCACCGGAAGAGCTGCCAGAGGAACCACCAGAGGAACCACCAGATGAACCACCACCGGATCCACTAAGTCTCTTGTCTAATTTATTGGCTTCTTGAGCTAAGAAACCAGCATTAACGGAAGTAGCAATTGTTAAAAGGATTGTTAAGGATGAAGCTTTCATTTTATGTAATGTAGTATAGAGCGAGTCTACAACCAGCCGAAAACCAGTTATCCTGGCAGCTTTTTATATTGGCTTGTTCACGAACCCTTGTCGTACAACTACGCCATAAACACTATATATGCCGTACTCATCAACATCGCCAACTACACCAATACGCCAATTGATGTGGCTTGACATAACCGTCAGGAACACCGCATTTATTGTCTACGTATTTCGAGAACTGAGAAACAAAGAATATATATGGTAAAACGCAAACCTGAAAAAATGCAACACCATAAAATGGGTTTCCACGTTACGAATAGTACTAGATTAGTACGCCACCAACAAGTGCAGCCGCAGCGGCGAAGCTGAGGCCAGCTGCTTTAGGTGCGACTGGAGCACCACCGGAAGACTTACCAGCACCACCGGAAGAACCAGTACTTGAGGAACCAGATGAATTGTCTCCATCTTCTTCGGTGTCGGATTCGTTGTCTCCCTTTGAGGTTGTAGCAGAGGATTTAGAGGAAGTACTCACGGAAGACTTAGAGGAGGCATTCAGGGACGGTTTAGAAGATTTACTACGAGAGACTGTGGAGGAGAGATTGCCATTCTTGTCTCCATCCTTATCATCATCTCCATCGCTTTCATTGCCATCCTTGTCTCCATCCCTATCATCATCACCATCGCTTTCATTGCCATTGTTGTCTCCATTTTTATCATCATCTCCATCCTTATCATCATCACCATCGC
This sequence comes from Debaryomyces maramus, assembly GCA_030583545.1. NCBI lineage: Eukaryota > Fungi > Ascomycota > Pichiomycetes > Serinales > Debaryomycetaceae > Debaryomyces > Debaryomyces maramus. The sequence continues at coordinate 24,795 of JAJMIL010000010.1, read as the reverse complement.
TTTCATTGCCATTCTTGTCTCCATCCTTGCCATCATCTCCATCCTTATCATCATCTCCATCCTTATCATCATCTCCATCCTTATCATCATCTCCACCACTATCGTCACCGTCCTTGTCATCTCCATCTCCATCGTTGTCGTTGTCGTTGTCGTTGTCGTTGTCGTTGTCGGATTCTCTAACCGATAAGCTTCCAGATTTGGTATTGCGTTGTGCTCTTTGAGCTAAGCCATTATTTGCATCTTCCGCTAAAAATTGCGCATATATCGATGTAGCTGCTGTTAAAAGAATTGGGATAGAAGAAGCTTTCATTTTCTAGTTTATATTTTAGTAGTCTAGTTAAATTTATTGTCGTTCTCCTTAATCTTCGTGGACCCATATTTATATATTATAGTATCGAAAGCGTACGGCGGTAGGGGTTACGGTCTTTCGGGAGGAGGGGTTTACCCTTGCGGAAAATTTTGCAAAAAAAATATTCAAATATTCCACTTCGATTAACTTTATGATAATCTACAAGTATCAATTGCCATGGACTAATTTCAGCATCATTATATAATGTACGTGTATTAACATAAGAGATTCGTTATACAACCCTTCATACTTTTTTCGAAATCTCTTTTTTTATTATGACGTACTTAAAACCAGTTATGTACGGGTAGACAACAATGTTCAAAAATAAGTGGAACTCATTGACCTTGATATAGACCTGATAATTAAAAAAAAATCGTACATAACTTCATTTGGAGGCTACATAATATTTGGTTATAAGGAATGGGTGTTGCTAGAGTAAACACTCCAGTTGACTACTATACTCAGGTTTGCAGCAAATATTGAAGGTAGATCCGAAGGGATACAAGGGTCTATGAGTGAATGACCCAGGAGTAAAGAATAGTAGTTCATCGAATACCTATAGCTAATCACAGAGCAATATCTATTGGTATTAATAAGTGTACATATTAAAACTTAACCAGAACGAGCTTTGGGTGGTTCCCCGAGTAGCCTCATACACGTTTGGATGAATATCTCGTAGTATTCCTGACAATTAAGCAAAAATCCATGTTGATGAGCTACAGGTTTTGATGATTACTTAGTAATGTATTAATACACAAATATTAAACATAAAACATAAAACATAAAACATAAATAGATTATCTGTTCACACTGAATCAAATTAAGAAACCGCCAACAACAGCAGCAGCAACGGCAAGACCGAGACCAGCAGCTTGACCCTTAACTGGTGCCCCACCGCTAGATGAGCTTGAACCACCAGAAGAAGAAGAGTCGGAACCACCAGAAGACCCAGAGGATCCAGAGGATCCAGAACCGCCAGAGGATTCGGATGAAGAACCACCGGAAGATTCAGAAGCACCAGACGAACCAGATGAGCCAGAACCACCGGAGGATTTGGAAGAAGACCCACCAGATGATTCAGATGCACCAGACGAACCAGATGAACCAGAACCACCAGAGGATTCGGAGGCACCACCTGATTCGGAGCTAGAGCCGGATTCAGAGGAGTCACCACCAGACGAACCAGATGAACTGTCTTCTGCTCTCTTGACTAAGCCGACCTTAGCTTCTTCAGCTAAGAATTGTGCGTTAACAGAAGCAGCAATGGTTAAAAGAATTGTTAAAGATGAGGCTTTCATTTTGTATATTATTAAATTTATAGTATAATCTCTATAATCCTTCCTTTTTCAGGCGTTATTTGGCCCATATTTATACCTTTGACCTCTGCGGTCTTTCTTGCTCCAAAACGTTCTAGCTGCTTGCTATTCCACTTTACGTGCTATCCATCCATTACTGTATTTCACGATATACAGTTCTGCTAACTGCACCTCATAAGCCAACAATAGATTCTTTTTATAATATGCTACATTATCATCTAATACCCTTGCCAAATTGTGAATAGAGTTTGCATAATACCCCTGAGCAATCACTTAAGCCATACAGTTGTCGTCGTGGGGCCAAGCCTTCGACAACGTGCTAGCAGTTAATATCATGGTCAAGTGACAGTCATCCTCTAACATCCTCTTGTTAGAGAGGCTATTAGGGGCCAATCCGGGCTTAGGGGCACGTTGACCTTAAATTATTCGTGCTATACTCCATTTTTTTCGCAACCTATTCTATTTTTTTGTTCATGCGTTAGAAACACTTGCAGCAACCACTATCGCGAATGTTCCATTGCCCCAAAAAGCCATTGCTGGGGCTGCTATGGGCAGTGATAGAATATTTTACCGTAACAGGACAGCATGAAACCGTATACAGTATAAGACATGGATTGTCGAAAGAAGCAGTGCTACTGTTATAGCAGGCCTTACAAGAGCAAAGAACCCACAACAGACAATACTCCGCTAAGCAAACCTAGCAGCTGGGGGTTATTAGCGTTCGCATAACCACCACTCGAGGAGGATTTACCAGTCTCCTGGATAAATGAGGATAGGGTGGACGAATCGGAAGACGATTTAGACTTGGAATCGGAAGATGATTCAGAGTCGGAGGATGACTTTGAGGACGATTTGGAAGAGTCAGATGACGATTTGGACGAGGAATCAGAAGACGAGTCGGAAGAAGATTCTGACGACGACTTTGATTTAGACGACTTCGAAGGTTTAGACGACTTTGGAGCGGCCGACGAGCTGTCTCCAGCGGAACTGGAGGCTGCAGCCACTGTATTTAGCACTGCAATAGCAGCTATGACATTGGAGAACTTCATAGGGGAATTATAAAGGCGTAGGTGGGGGTTATAGAATTGGACTACTGTCACACTACTATCTTCCACTTTATATATTCTGACAAGAAATGTAGCCGTAGTTTGTGCTGGTTGCGCGTTGGGGCTGTAACGTAGTTATTTACTACTACACAGCCATTAAACACCAATACCAGGAAAGGAGAGTTGTCAGACACGAATTCGTGAATCAGGATGCAAGAACGGGGGGGGGGGATCTAAGAGGAACTTGCTAGAACCGTGTAGCCAGAACACATAGTGGTGTAAAGTGATAAAAGTGATTTTGTCGCGGTTCTCACACAACTTTTTCTGCCGAACTTATCTGGCTTGATTTAACAGCCTCCATACTTACGAATATTCACCTAAGAGCTACGATGGCGAACAAAGACAGATCGGAGATAGCGCCTCTATTGGTAGACAAACATGAAAGATACTTTCGTATGTGCATGAAGTCGTTTCCCTCGAAGGTGCAGTCAGAAGATTCAAACAAGTTAGCATTGATATACTTTTGTTTGCATGGGCTAGACATCATAGGGCGATTGAACTTGACGCTGGACGAGAGGGTGAACTATACAAATCACATATATGACCACTTGATTGTTGATCCGTTGCATGAAATTCAGTCTTTCAGACCAAGTCAGACGTTTGAATTGCCCACTGGTGACGGGAATAACTACGACTTGCCCAATTTGTCGGCCACTCTTTTTGCCCTCAGCAACTTGTTGGCATTGGAATCGAACTATTCGGAGAGGTTGGATTGCCACAAGATGATGAAGTTTGTGCAGAGATGCCAGGTGAAATCAGGTCCTGAGAAGGGATCGTTCAAGCCGGTGCTAGATAAAAATGGAGAACCATTTGGAGAGACCGACTTGAGACACTGCTATATCGCCGCCAAAATTAGGAAGATGTGTAAATACGACCAATTGCCCACGCACGAGAGAATAAACGACATCGATGAACAGGGCCTTATTGAATTTATCTTGAAAAGAGTAAATTTCAACGGTGGCCTCAGTTCAAGCACCTATACCGAATCCCACTCGGGGTTAACCTTTTGTGGGTTAGCGACGTTGAAATTACTACAGTACGACTTTTCTCAGAGCATTCCATGGATCGAAACAACTAAGAATTGGTTGGTTCACAGGCAAATAGATTACCCCACAGTTTTGTACAACGGACAGTCGTACGAATACTGGGATTCAAATGATATTGGTGGCTTTAATGGTAGAGAGAATAAGTTTGGTGACACATGCTATTCATGGTGGTGCACTTCGAGTCTAAAACTTTTGGATCCGCACGGGCTCGGCTTGATAGACCTAGGGAAGGCCGCTCAATATTTATTAAATACCACTCAGAATAAGCTATTGGGAGGGTTTGGAAAGGACGGCGAATCGTTTCCGGATCCATTCCATTCGTTTCTCGGATTATCAAGCTTATCGTTGTGGAAATCGTCTCACAAGCTCAATTATCCTGGTGAAGAATGCTTATCACCCATCGATGAAACCCTAATGTTAACAGAAAGACTGGAACTCTTTTTCAATACGAATATTCGATTTTAGTGGATTTCTGGTTATATTTGTCATTTATTGTCAACCATCTCCAATTGTAGATATACATATATAATATAATGTCCTGTATATAGACCGGTTCTGTGAAATGCATTACATCAACGAGTTTTTCAGTAAGTGTAGAAGTAATATTGAGTTATATAAAGATTCTATTACAAAATCAGTGTATTGGTAGGTTGGATAACAAGCGGGACATATTAATCGATTTTGAATTAACAAACATCCTTAAAATCCCTGAAATAAGTCATTTTAATTATCATCCCTCAAAAGTGAATTCAAGTAGACTATCCTAGTTCATACAATCCACCTCCCCAATGATTTCCAATGAATCTGAATTAAAAAATGATACTCCGGAGATGAATGTCCAGACTCCGGTAACACCGAAGACATCAACGCATTTAATTTCGGGGGCTGCAGCGGGACTAATATCAGCTATCACATTACAACCCTTTGATTTGTTGAAGACGAGGTTACAACAACAGCAACGATCAAATAGCTTGTATCGGACAACAATTACGAAAGAGCTTAAGAAATTGTCTCATTTCAAGGACTTATGGAGAGGAGCATTGCCGTCGACTTTGAGAACATCCACCGGAGCCGGATTATATTTCACAATCTTATCGTCAGTCAGAAATTTTGTTGCAGACTATAAACGTAATAAAGTGGACAATATTTCAGATACTAGTATCCTTCCTAAGCTATCTCCTTTTGAAAACTTAGCTTCAGGGTTTATGGTAAGAGCATTGGTTGGAGTGATAACCATGCCAATAACAATCATCAAAACAAGATATGAGTCGAATATATATAACTATAACTCCATGTATGAAGGCTTCGAAAACATATATCTAGATGGCCAAGAAAAGGGCATGGGTAAAGGCTCGTACAAAAACTTTTTCAAAGGTTCGTTGGCAACTTTAGCCAGAGATTGCCCTTATGCCGGGTTATACGTTCTCTTTTATGAATCATTTAAGAACGATATTTTACCAAAAGTCATTCCTCCCCTTGATGAAATTGAACCAGGCCCTTTCACGAGGTCGACAATAATTAATACATCGTCAGCAATATTAGCTGCATCTGTTTCTACAACTATCACCGCCCCTTTTGACGCTATCAAGACGAGGTTACAACTATCATCAATAAGGACAACTAAGCAATTGACATTATGGTCTGCGACCAAAGAATTAATTAGAGAGGATGGTGGATTTAAGAATCTCTTTAGAGGTCTATCCTTGAGATTTGGTAGAAAAGGTTTATCTTCCGGAATAAGTTGGTGTATTTATGAAGAATTGATTAAGACTGACTTGATTCTGGTAATTCTTACGAAACCAGAGAGAAAGCTTGTATAAGTCCCTGTACATATAGATTCCTATTTATATATTGATAAAATACTTTAGTAAATCATAGTGTGCGTTTTGCACATAGTGTACAAATAAACCTCGGAACATTTTTTTTCATGAGGCCCCCGCTCATATCAAAAATCACTTTGAATAAGAACTTAAGTTGACGGACTTTATTAGTACAGTTAATTAACAAGTGTAATGAATGAGGAATTAATAAGTAGTGCTGTCGGTTTCTTGAGTGATGCAAATGTTTCCTCATCTCCATTAACAAAAAAAGTTGAGTTTTTGGAGTCCAAGGGACTTAATCAGCAGGAAATTGAAGAAGCTTTAAAAAGGGCAAATGGACAAGGATCTTCAAGTCAAGAAACGAGTAGCGGCACTCACCAGCAAGCTCCTCAACAATCACAGGCTGTGGTAAACCAACCGCCAATTGATTATTACAATGTTGCTTCACCACAAATCCCTGATAGAACTTGGAAGGATTATTTTATCATGGCAACTGCCACAGCTGGGGTAACCTATGGGTTGTATCAGGTGGTTTCGAAATATTTGATTCCAAGTATCATTCCTCCAACGCAGAAATCAATTGACGACGACAAGGCAAGGATTGATGAAGAATTTATCAAAATTGACAAATTGTTGGAACAAATGTCGATTGAACAACACGAAATCAAGGACTCGAACGAGGCCAAATTGAAGGAAATCGATATTGTAATTGAAAATGTGAACGATTTCCTTTCGAAGTACAACAAGGACAAAATGAAGTTTGACGACGATTTAAGATTAATGAAATTGGAGATTGACAATTTAAGAAATAGCATTGAAAAGAATATGCTGTTAACTAAAGAAAATATTAAGGATGAGTTATCTGATATCACTAGCGAATTGACTTCGCTAAAACAGTTGATTAAAGTGAGAGCGGAGAAGACCTCTTCTAATGAAGGTAATCCATCAAGAAAAGTTGCCCCTGTCTCATCCATTCCTTCTGCTTCGGAGATCTTAAAAAAATCGAAAGCAGCTAATTCCAATGCTAGCAACGCTTCCAATGCTTCCAACAATTCCAACAATACAGGTAAATCTACCAGCCCTGTAAATTCGTCGAACTCTCCAAACCCCCAAAAAACGGTCCCCGATAGTAGTTCAAATGAAAGACCCAAACCTACGGTTTCTGACGGTGTCTCTGCTGCCGGAATTCCTGAATGGCAGTTAAAACATAAAGAACAAGAAGCGAAAAAAGAAGCTGAAGAAAATGATAAACCTGCTATTCCAGCTTGGCAATTACATGCTGATGCAGAGAAGAATGCTGACTCACTTGTCAATAAGAGTATTGCAAACATAGGGGTCCCTTCATGGCAATTGAATACTAACTCTACATCGGAATCTAAACCTGAATCAAACACTGATTCCAAGTCCAATTCTAGCGCAGGATCTGAATCGAAGAAAGATTCAGATGAATCTAGCAACATTCCTTCATGGCAATCTAATGCTTCTAATGAGAATAACTCTACTTCTTCTACTTAATTCTATAGTTAAATACGTTGTTAAGCATATTCGTCATTTACTCACGTGTAATTTTTTGAGCTATTGAAATTGGCGCGTTGAAAATTCGACGTTAAATTTTGATCTTTATTCTACCATTAAGCTACTCCCACAAGCTTAGCATAAAAAGTCTTGATATATTGCATAGTTGCTGATATTACACTCGTTTAATTCCTTTATTTTTTTTAGATTTTGTTTTCTTTGTTTTCATTCTAATTTTTTTTTTAATCTGACTTCATTTTCAAAAATTTATTTGACTTGAATCGATTTTTATTTGATATCTGGTGTGGTTATAATATTAGCTTATAGAATAGACTTTTTCAAGGAAATTAAAGTCATAGGGTATTTGTATTTTTGTCTTTTTTCAAGTTTTATCATTTATAAGTGTTGAAAGTATCGTCATTTCTATTTTATTGTTGCATAACATGTCGTCACCAAGAAATTCGGTTCCCACCATCAATACTGAATATGGCAAAAGGGATTTAGATTTGATTCCATTCAATATTCAATTGGAAGCTATTGAGAGGGCGCTTTTAAATCAGTCTAAGGTTCAATCAAACGCAAACCAATACTCCAACTCCCATCGCTTTGGGTATAATCATGGAGGTAATAACCATAAAAACAACCACAGTCAAAACCAACAAAATAAATATGCTTTAGCAGCTGTTGCGGCTGCTGCTGCAGTACAACATCAACAACATCAGCAGAACCATTTGCTTCATCAACCTAATCGGAATTCACATTCACAACAATCTCAATTTCACAACCAACCTCGACAATATAATGATATATCGTCATATATGTACAGCCCCCAAAATGTTGGTCTCAATAAAATTGGTGAACAAAGTAACATGTCGACGTCGTCCTTATTATCTGAGGGTAATTCACAAATGCCTTACGATTTCCAGAATAATCTTATTGCCCCGAACGGAGGAAATAACTCTTCGTCGTCTCCCACTAATGTTCCATCGAACCAAACACTACCAATGGATTTGCAATCTGCACAATTCCAACAATCACAACCTCAATTTCAAAATCTCACACAGTCATCAAAACCCGGCTTTATGTTCGATCCTATGAGTTCTGATAAGAAAATTATGTCCAATTCCCCTACATCGCTTCAACCTCAACATTCAGCTTCCTCGTCCAAGACGAATAAGAATTCTCCACCAAATTTGTTCATGTCCACCCCAAATCTAACGCAATCTTCGGTAGGTACCAATTCAAGTACTACGGCTGCAACAAATACATTCCTAAATTCACCTTCATTGTTACCAAGTGTGAATGGATTGCCTAATAACTGGAGTAATGGTAATACAAATCAGAATACTGTTAATCAGTCATCTATTTGGGGTGCCAACCCTTCATTACCGTCATCTATGGTTGCCTCAAACCTGAATAACTTGGATTCTAATTCGGGAAATAATATCTCTTTGGAAAGTAATTTCAATAGTTCAATGTGGTGATTTACTATAAGGGTTATTCGTCTTGTTGAGACCACAAGTATATTTTTATTATATTAGGTTTCTCCTGTTTTTTGTGCTCATGAAGCACCCATAGATTGTTTCAGTTTTTGTTTTTTTTTGAAAAAAGTTAGTAATAAAAAAAGAGTAATAATTAATGGAAGGTTATAAAGGTTTTGTTTATATGTTGTATACATTTATATATATAATTTTAAAATTGATTTGTATGTAATTCTGTTATTGTGATCATAGAATTTTTGATATTTTTTCATACGCTCTCATGTCAAAATTATCAACACTACTTATGAATAAGATCTTCGGTAAATTCAAATGACTTCATCGGGAATTAATATATCTCTTCACAAGCTATTAAAGCTGTCTATTACGAAGAAGATATCTCATAAGGCATTTGTTTCGTTATATAACCAACTATATGAAAAGTCTCCGGTAGATGATAATGACTATATAACTAACTTACTCGAGTTAAACCCAACTATTAACTCTACTAAAGAAAACAATATCAAAATTGAGTACTCGCTATGTTTGGCAATGTCTTCTGACAGCCAATTGAATATGTTTTGGAAATGCTTATCTAAATTGGATCTTGACAATCAAATCCAATACTTAATACAGTTGAACAACGTCTTTTTATCAAAATCAAATATAGAAAAACCCTCTAATGAAAGACTCAAGGAAACTACCAATACCCATTTTTTAAAATATACGTCTGACTACATGGAAGGATTGTCCATTTCGGACAATCTGTCAGATCGTCTGAACATTTCCTTGCTTAATCACATTATCATGGTGTGGTGTACGATAATCAAGAAGTACTCATTCCTTTTGAACATAGATTTATTTAAAGAATTAGCAGCTAAAATTGTCTCCGTCTTGACTGAAAATAAACTTGAAAATACCTTGAATTATTTCATATCAAGTACGTCGTCGATATTGAACACTAGCGAATTAAATGTTGATCTGGTACAAATTTCGATGGATAAGAAGACCTCTTCATTCAAGGCAACTCCTACATCACAAATAGTGAAAAATATTTCATCTATAAACCCTAACTCGAAGAAAGCAATCCGATTAAACAATATTAAGAAATATCTTTGGTTGAATTCTATCATGATGAAATGGAAATTTGAAAATAAGGAGTTTTTGAATAAATTTGAAATGAATTTCTTACCGAAATCCCATAGCAATAACATGAAGAAACCTTACTTTCTAGCATTTGAGATAATTACTGCGTTATTCAATGGTATAGTTACTTCCATAAATTCTCAAGACGAAAAGTACGTCTTATTCAATTGGAAAACTTTTGTAATAACGAAACTTCCAATTATTTTGAATACTTTAACATTCTCCACTGCACATTCGTCAGGCTCTGAAGAGTCCAGCTTAAAACAAGATAGTTTGGAGGATGCTATATTAAATGCTTTGAATTCACTAGAAGGGCCTGTTATTCAAACTTTGATGAATGTCTCGATAGGCAATTCCTTGCCCTATGATTTGCGTCAAAAATTCGTTAAGAGTTGCATTTATAACCATATCATACCAGTTACTTCTTTTCATAAGATATTTCCTGATGAAACTAGCCTTACCATCCAAATGTTAAACAATGAAATGTCCTATATTAACAAGCAAAATGCAATTGGAGATGAATTGGAAAAAAAATTATTGCAAGTAAATTCTGAATTTACATCTTTAGAAGACTCTGGCCTCACTGAATATATTAATTCATTTCCGGATGTTTTTGAGTTACTGTCAACTAAACAAATAGAATTCAGTGAAACAATAAATGGAGTGATCGATCATTTAATAAATGAAAAAAATAATGAAAAATTATACAGATTATTATTGCCTATATTAAATAACCTCCAAGTTCTAAACCTAATATGCTTTTATTCAAAGGATGGGCCATTCCTCATATTGCATAAATTAATTAATTATATTGACAATCAGGATTTCAATGTTGATGATGATGATAATTTCCAAGAAATGTATGCATATTTTGGAGTAATTATTCTAGGAATTATATTAATATTAGAAACCTTTAAGATCGATTATTCCAAAATTTCAATCACAGACTCTTACACTATTGATTACATTAATAAGTTTTATTACAGACTCTGTGATAATTTAACTAACTTGTCAAGTTCTAATTCTGAAGAAGATTCGACAATAATTTCAAATTATAATAATCTTTTAAGTGATTGGATTAATGCTTTGTTTGATGATAATAATGATGGTCTATCGGATGATTTAATTAAGTCGGTTAATGTCAAACAAATTTATAAGATGATTCCAATAATTTACCAACAATCTATTATCGCAACAAACTCTGACAAAATTGATTTTAAAATCTTGAATAATGGTTTAGATTACTTATCTCAATTGTTTTTAATTCCTTGTACGTTGAGCATCATCGAATGGTTGTTGAGGAGAATTTGGGTTGAAGATACGAAAATAGACAATATTCAAATTCAAGTATTACATGAACTTATCAAATCAAATTTAGAAGAAGGCGAAGAATCTAATAATGAATCGACATTAATATTTCAAATAGTTTTGAAGATTAGCGGAAATTCAATTATATCTACTTTGAAAAACATCCCAAATTTTGAAAGTTCTGAAATAGTAAAATTCATCATTGAAAAGGTTCTGGATAAGATTGAACCCACATATTTGGAAGGAGACCCAAAGTTTCAATTGAATGAAAAAATCAATTTATGTGAACAACTTAAAACTAAGCTCGTTAGCCTCATCAACACTAATGACAATGACTATCAATTTATTAATCAATTTTTATTGATTATTAATGAGGAAGAGTTTATGAAATATATTGTTGAAGAGATATCTTCTTATCAAAAGGTTAACGGAAATAATGAAGATATAAAAATCTTTCTAAATGTTTCAGTCTTTATGATATTTTTGAATTTAGTGGAAAATAACAAAGACAGTCAGTACTGGATAGAAGAGTTATCAAAGCCTAACTTAAAATCTAATGCAAGTACTAATTCAGATGAAAATCAATTCACATTACCAATAGATTATCATTATTCTAGTATTTTTAGCAATGCGGATGGTGTGTCAAATGATGATGAATTATTCAGCGGCCAATCTTCGTGCAATTCGGTGGCAAGTATTGAAAATTTAAACTTAAAAACGAAGAAATTCAATAAGTTTCTTCGCCAGTTAAATGCAGTAGGGTATTTGTACGATATTAACGACCAATCGACATTTGCAAAATCGTTGAAAATATTCAAGGATAAATTGGTAAACGAATTGGAGATTTTTGATCTTTAGTATGTATAAAAATTATTAATTATCTACGTTATTTATATCAAAGCTAAGATATAATATTTTATTATGTAATTACTATACTATGTAGTTTGAAAAATTTTTGGTTGCGAAAAAACCGTGTTAACAAAATTACTTTTTAGCTTCCAACATTTCATCAGCATTAATAACTTCATATCCTTGAAGTATGGAAGTCTGCTCTCCTTCAAGGTTGGGCTTAGGGCCTGAAAATTTCTTATAACCAAAAGTGAAATAATAAATTAAAGAAATTACCCAAATACTAATATTAATAACGCATGTATAATTCATGGAACCCTTCGTAACTGATGCATTATCGGGGAACATGCACATAATTATCACATAAGAAATCCATATAATAGATGTAACATGAACAGCTTGGGTCCAAAATTTTCCTAGATAAAATGGACCTGGGTTAAATCTGCTGCTTCCGGTCGGTAAAAGTACCAAGAGGATAGGTACACCCCACGCCAAATAAGTGCTTGCAACTGTCAAAGAGAAAAGTGCATTAGCTGCTGTTGTATCTATTAACATAAGTAACCCTAAAACCAATGAGAAAAGACCAGCAAAAATTGTTGCCCTAACAGGAACCTTTATTTTTGGATTTATAACCTTGACAAAATTGTGAACAACGGGTAGACCGTCATCTCTTGCAAAAGCCCAAATTTGTCTTGAAGCAGCTACCAAAATTGAAGCACCCATAAGATACTGGGCAAATGAAATCAAGGACATAAAGGCAACAGCCCAATTCTTTCCTAAAGCATCATAAATAAGTTGCGCCATTACCAGTCCTGCTGAACTCTGTAGAAGGGTATTTATGTCTCCATTCTTGATTGTAACACTAATTACAATACATATCATCCATCCAATAATCCAGCAAACAGAAATAGAACCAATAATTCCTACGGGAACAGATTTTCTTGGGTTCAAAGCCTCTTCTGATAGATGTAAACACGAATCGTAAGCACCAATAGTCCTATAATTTGTTAGAATTACCCAGAGTTTAAAATTTTCAAAATACATACCAAATAGCGGGCATCATAGAAAGCATGAACGACCATCCTTGGTTCCACGTTCTATAGTTTTCTAGATTAGAAAAAACAAATTTGGCGTTATTGAACCCATTTGCTTTAGAAGCCCCAATAGGGACCGCAACAAAGAATAGTATAATAATAAATACGTTTATGCAAATGGAGAATGTCTGCAAAGAAGCAGTATGCCTTGTTGTTGCACAACAAACTAGAACGTGGGAAATGACGCAGGCTGCGAAAACCCCATAGAGTTTACTATTAGTGATATCGAAACTCCCATCAACACTTATATAAACTGCTGAAAGTAATTCCTCTGCAAACCCATAATTTATCAGACAAATTCCACCACAGAGTGCTAAAGAATTAGAGCACCCAATCAAGAAGCTTAGTGGAATCCTGATCAGATCAGGTGCGTAGTAGTTAGTCCAATAATATAATCCACCAGACGTTGGAATCAGTGAACTTAAGATTGACATCAGAGTACCGACGCATAAGATAAATAATCCGCTGATAAACCATCCCCATACTAATCCAACAGAACCTCCTTCCAAACCTCCTTCAACAGTTGACGCAATGGACGGCAATAAACCCATAATGGAAAATGCTATACCAAATACTTGTAGTGTATTGTAGCTTCTATTTAATTCTTGTTTATATCCAATTTGGGCTAGAAGTTCCAATTCATTAACCACCTCATCCTGATTAATAGTTCTGATTTCGGATCTATGAGATACTATCTGATTTATGTGATTCCCAGCCCTCGATTTGATGGCTCCTAAACGGCCTGATCTATATGACGTTATTGATTGAATAGGTGAATTTATGGTATTCATTGATTTATGTCTCTCCTAAGATATAAATCATATACACTGGGTTAAAAGGCTCGGCATTTATATAAGTCCGTCGGCCCATTTTGCAATTCTGCTGATAAGAGATTTGCGTTATCTATTCAACTCATCAAACTTCCTAATCTGGAAGCTGCTATTAATACAAATATTCATCCATTCAAGTTTTACACGATATTTCTCTAATAAAGTAACTGTGTTTATTGATAAGCATATTTCAATCTGTTTATGATTCTCTGTTTTATTATAGTATGTGGTTAGTATTTGTATATGTTATAATTTACAAAAAGTCATGATATCTTCAATGAAATTTAAAAATTAATAAAAATTGCAAATAATTAGTAACAAGGATTAGAAACATCTTATTCACTTCTCTTATTCCTACGCTAGATAAAAAGCAAAGAATAGATTCAAAATAAGAGAAATGAATAAATTCCTATGGTCAAATATTTGGTGGCTATTGCTACGATATAATCTACTACATTTAAATTATTTTTAGACAAACTTCTTGATTACCTCTTTATTATGAACTACACATTCGTATATTGTTCATTATATGTTCTAATTTAATAAATTGGTGTAATTGTACTATTTGAATGATTGCAACATTTTTTAAAGCATTTTACTGGCAAGAAATATATTGACGCGTCAGAAATCAATTTAAAAAAAATCAATTTTATGGTTAATAAGTAAGCCATTTTTATATATGTATTACAGCACAACAAATGTCACAACCAAAGAGACACATCGAAGAGACATATCATGATCAGGCACATTCATTACCAGCTGGATCTCAGAGCATAATTACTTCCCAGATAGAGATTTCCGAATCTCAAGAACAATTACTTAAGAAAGTTAAAAGACCCAATGGAACGGAAGAACCAACAGAATTTGAAAGAGAGTTGTTAGATATGACCCAGAATTCTAATGAGATAGGGAAGGAAGAAGATCAAAAATGGGATAGACCGCCACTTCCAAAAGATTTTGATTATCAAAAGATGGACGTTACATTCCAACAATTGGATGCGGAAGAGTCAACCGTAGGCGATAGTTCTTCGGCTAGATTTTTTGGAGTTACAGAAGAAGGGTACTCAGTGTTGTGTAATGTCACTGGATTCTTGCATTATTTCTATGTTCCCGTACCTAAGGGGTTTTTCAAAGACCTGCATTTGTCTAGTTTCATTAGCTACATGAATAATAACTACCAAGGAATTCGAGATATTGAGATTAAATTGAAAGAATCGATATGGGGATATAATAAAAGCATTAAGACTCCGTTTTTCAAAGTCATTGTTGATAATGCTAAAAGCATCACCAAAATCAGAACTGCTTTTGAAAGAGGTGAAGTTCGATTCGAAAATTTATTCCCTCAACAAAATGTATCTTATGATAATATTAATTATTTACTTAGATTAATGGTGGATTGCAAGATTACAGGTATGTCCTGGATTACTTTACCAAAAGGCAAATATGAGTTAGTTGACAATTTTGTAAAAATATCGACATGTCAAATTGAATGTTCCATTGATTATAGAGATTTGATATCTCACCCATCAGAAGGCGAATGGCTTAAAATGGCACCTCTTCGTATATTATCTTTTGATATCGAGTGTGCTGGTAGAAAAGGTATATTTCCGGAAGCTGATCATGACCCTGTCATTCAGATTGCCAATGTTGTACTGAAAGCTGGTGAACTGAGACCGTTCGTTAGAAATGTCTTTACAGTTAATACCTGTTCATCAATTATTGGGTCCCAAATTTTTGAAAATAAAACAGAGGAAGAGATGTTGATGGGTTGGAAAAATTTTGTAGTGAAGGTGGACGCGGATGTTATTATTGGTTATAATACGGCCAATTTTGATATCCCGTACTTGTTAGACAGAGCTAGGGCTTTAGGATTGAAGGATTTCCCGTATTTCAGTAGACTCGGTAATG
Source organism: Debaryomyces maramus (assembly GCA_030583545.1). NCBI lineage: Eukaryota > Fungi > Ascomycota > Pichiomycetes > Serinales > Debaryomycetaceae > Debaryomyces > Debaryomyces maramus. The sequence goes on along the minus strand of JAJMIL010000010.1, from coordinate 9,030 downwards.
TAAAGCAGGAGGTCAAGGATGCAGTTTTTAGTTCAAAGGCATATGGTACAAGAGAAAATAAAGTTGTAAATATTGATGGAAGAATGCAATTGGATCTACTCCAGTTTATCCAAAGAGAATATAAGTTGAGATCATATACATTGAATTCTGTTTCAGCTCATTTCTTAGGTGAACAAAAGGAAGATGTTCATCATTCTATTATTACTGATTTACAAAATGGAACTAAAGAAACCAGAAGGCGTTTGGCTGTTTACTGTTTAAAGGATTCATACTTACCAATGAGGTTATTAGATAAATTAATGTGTCTTGTCAATTATACGGAAATGGCGAGAGTCACAGGTGTTCCATTTTCCTATTTATTATCTAGGGGCCAGCAAATCAAAGTTATTTCGCAACTATTTAGAAAATGTTTGGAAGATGATGTTGTAATACCAAATATGAAAAGTGAAGGATCAAATGAAGAATATGAAGGTGCAACAGTTATCGAGCCAATAAGGGGTTACTATGATGTGCCAATTGCAACATTAGATTTCAGTTCGTTATATCCTTCTATTATGATGGCACATAATCTTTGTTATACAACTCTATTGAACAAGCAAACAATAAAAAATTTTAATTTATCAGAGGATGATTATACATTAACACCGAATGGTGATTATTTCGTGAAAGATCATAAAAGGAAAGGTATTTTGCCAACAATTTTAAATGAATTGTTAACAGCTAGAAAGAAAGCCAAATCTGACTTGAAGAAAGAATCAGACCCTTTTAAGAGAGATGTTTTAAATGGTAGACAGTTGGCTTTAAAGATATCAGCAAATTCTGTTTATGGGTTTACCGGGGCGACAATTGGTAAGTTACCATGTCTTGCAATTTCTTCTTCTGTCACCGCATTTGGTAGAGAAATGATTGAAAAGACTAAAAACGAAGTTGAAGAATTTTATTCAATAAAAAATGGACAGCCATTTGATGCACAGGTTATTTATGGGGACACAGATTCAGTTATGGTTAAATTTGGACATGAAGATCTCAAAAAATGTATGGCTTTAGGAGAAGAAGCTGCAAATTTTGTATCAACAAAATTTAAAGACCCAATTAAATTGGAATTCGAAAAAGTGTATTTCCCCTATTTGTTGATCAACAAAAAAAGGTACGCTGGGTTATATTGGACCAATCCCGAGAAATATGATAAGATGGATACAAAGGGTATTGAGACGGTGAGAAGAGATAATTGTCGTTTAGTCCAAAATCTCATTACAAAAATATTGGAGTTCATATTAGAAGAGAGGGATGTCGAAAAGGCAGTTAGATTTGTTAAACAGACAATTGCAGATTTATTACAGAATAGAGTTGATTTATCACAATTGGTTATAACCAAGGCATACTCAAAGCACGATTATGCAGCTAAGCAAGCTCATGTTGAATTGGCGGAACGAATGAAGAAAAGAGACCCAGGTTCTGCACCAACTTTAGGTGATAGAGTTGCATATGTTATTATTAATTCTTCGAGTACCAAGAATTATGAGAAATCAGAGGATCCATTGTTCGTCCTAGAGAATTCATTGCCTATTGATGTCAAGTATTATTTAGAAAATCAATTATCAAATCCATTAATGAGAATTTTTGAACCTATTTTAGGTGAAAGGAAAGCAAAAGAAGTGTTATCTGGTGCACATACAAGGACAATCAAAATGCCAGCTCCTAAAACGGGTGGCTTAATGAGATTTGCTAAAAAGGCAGAGCTATGCAAAAATTGTAAATCTCCATTGAAATCTTCTAACCAGGGAGCATTATGTGAAAATTGTATTTCTAAGGCCCCAGAATTATATGGTAACGCTTTAGCTCAAATGAACTATTTAGAAAATAAATTTTCAAGATTATGGACTGAGTGTCAAAGATGTCAAGGTTCATTACATCAAGAAGTCTTGTGTTCTAATAAGGATTGCCCAATTTTCTACATGAGAAAGAAAGCTCAGAAGGATGTTTTCCAGCAAAATCAAGAACTTCAAAAATGGGATGAAACTGTTTGGTAAAATGGTGATACCATATATACACTTATATTAATACATCTATAATCAATCAATTCTCGTAGAATGATAATATTTTATGTAATATATATACCTTGATTAATACTAGAATTTACATATTCAACAAAAAAATATACTTGGTTAAGAAGTAAAGATATCACTACTTCAACCAAAATAAAATGCATGCAGAAATCTATGAAAAGAAAAAAGTAATCATATCAGTTCTTCTAATCAAGATATTCAATCCTTGATGGAGAATCATCTGCTTTATTATCCAGATTCTTAGATCTCGAATTATGCGAGATAGCACTTTCAGTCACTGACCTGTTGTTCATAGACAATTGACCAGGTCTGCCATTAATCATAGTGTCGTTTGAGATTGACTTTCTAAATTTTGGACTCTCTTCATTAATACTGTCTGATAACATTGGTGGTGTGGAGCAATTTGAGTTATTCCCATTAAAGGTATTACTACTATTTGGACTCGAGCCAATATTTAATAAGTTTGTACTCGATCTTTCGGAATTTTCTATCGAGCCTTTCTTTAGGTTCTTTGCGAAATCAGAAGTCCTATTGCTATTATTTTGTTTCGATAATTCCTTCAATTGCTTGATGTTATGAATGCATTTACTGATAGTTTGCATTAATAACCTGGGCTTTAATGGTTTTGAAACATAGTCATCCATCCCCTTTGCCAAAGATTTCTCTCTATCTCCCAACATAGCATGTGCTGTCAAGGCAATAATAGGGGTCCTGAAACTTAACGAATCGATTGGATTAGTTTTCTTTTCCCATTGTCTAATTTTTTCAGTAGCCTCGAAGCCACCCATGACTGGCATTTGAACATCCATCAATACAACGTCAAATTTTTTCTTTTGAATTGCTTCAAAAGCTTCTAAACCATTTTCTACCACCACAACACGATGCCCTTGTTTCTCCAAGATTTTGACAGCTAATTTTTGATTAACTAAATTATCTTCTGCTAATAATATGTTATAAGATACTGATTCATCAGTATTTTGAGCAATTGATCTGGATTCTAATGCAGGTATCAAAGCACTTGCCAAATCACTTATTGTACAAGGAGTATTACCATAGGATGAAATACCTAAATCAATGCACACTCTCATATTCAACTCGGGAATCGAGTGGTGCAATAAGACTAAAGGAATGTACTTCACTTCTGGTAATAAACGCAAATTCTTCGCGGTTTCAATCGAATCAATCATGATAATATCATACTTTACTGGTTCAGTTAAGTTAGCATCCTTAATATTGTGAACTATTATTGGATTCAAGCCTAATTCAACTGCACCTCCCTTGATATCCTCCAACTCACTTTTAGTATGTTCTGTAGAAATAAATAAAATATAATGCGAGCTAAATGGTAACAATTGTTCAGTTTGACGAGTATATCTAATTGCAGATGGTGCAACACTGACTGTAAAGTAAAAATTCGAACCTTCACCATAATCTGAGGTAACCCAAATTTCTCCACCCATTAAATGAATTAACTGCTTAGAAATTGATAACCCTAACCCTGTACCACCAAATTTTCTCGTAGTCGAACCATCAGCTTGACAAAATGTATCAAAAATTAATCCTAATTTATCCTTTTCAATACCAATACCAGTATCACTAACACAGAATTCCAATAATAATTTTTCACTATCTTCGATAATCTTAGTTGACTTCTTAACACTCACACTAACTCTTCCTTTTTTAGTAAACTTTATAGCATTTCCGGCCAAATTTAAAATGACCTGTCTCAATCTGAATGAATCTCCGATCAAATTATCAGGGAATGATGAATCACATTGGTAGGTTAAGTCTAACGATTTCTCAATTGCTTTAACTGCTAACGTTTTTAATGCACCAAATACTGTTCCTCTTAATGAAAAATCGATTTGTTCCACTGTCATCCTGTTAGCTTCAATCTTGGAAATATCCAAAATATCATCAATAATGGTCAATAAAGAGTTAGCTAAATTATGGACAATAGATAACATTTCCCTTTGATATTGAGTCAATTCAGTATCCAAAGATAATTGAGTCATACCAATAATACCATTAAGCGGTGTTCTGATTTCGTGGGACATGTTAGCCAAAAATTCGGACTTAGCGCTATTTGCTAATTCTGCTGCCTCTCTCGCAGCAGTATTTCTTTGAATGGATTCTCTTAAATTCAAAACCATTTGGTTAATCTTAGTCTTCAAGGCATCCATTTCACCACTTGCCTCGACGGTAATAAACCTTGTGAAATCACCATCAGTAGCAGCAGCAGTAATTTGCGCAAAGGCTCTCACTTGAGATGTCAAGTTTGATGCCATAGTGTTAACATTACTTGTAATTTCTTTCCATAATCCGTCAACATCACTAACTTGGGCTTGGATACCTAATTTACCATTTATACCGACATCCCTGGCAACTTTAGACACTTCGGAAGCGAAAAGTTGCAAAGAATCCACCATCTTATTGATAGTGTTCTTTAATTGTAAAATTTCTCCTTGTGCATGAACATCAATCTTTTGGGATAAATCACCGTGGGCGACAGCCGTTGTGACTGTGGCAATAGATCTCACCTGATTAGTTAAATTGGTAGCCATTAGATTAACGTTTTCGGTCACCGCCTTCCATGCTCCTTCGACATCTTGAACATTGGCTTGTCCACCCAATATACCAAGAGTACCGACCTCACGAGATAAAGTTGTAACTTCCAACGCGAAATTCTGTAATCGATCCACCATTTGATTGATCGTCAATTTTAAATCCAAAATTTCTCCTTTACAATCGGCTGTAACCTTCTTAGATAAATCACCCTTCGCCACAGCAGTGGTGACATTAGCAATATTTCTGACTTGGGTGGTCAAATTTAAAGCCATAGCATTTACATTATCGGTTAATTCTTTCCAAATACCTTCAACATTCTCAATAAGGGCTTGTCCACCTAAAATACCTAAAACACCGACATCTCTAGCCACCTTGGACACCTCAAACGCAAAAGTTCTTAATTGGTCCACCATTGTATTGATTGTCATTTGTAATTGTAAAATTTCTCCTTGGGCATGAACGTTAATTTTTCTTGATAAATCACCTCTGGCGACAGCCCTTGTAACGTCGGCAATTTCTCTAACTTGATTAGTTAAATTAAGAGCCATAATGTTGACATTATCAGTCAACGATCTCCAAATTCCTACACTTCCTTCATTTTTTGCTTGACCACCTAGCTCACCATTAGCGACTTCTGTTGCCACTTTAGTAACTTCGTTGGCAAACGCTTGCAATTGGTCCATCATAGTGTTGATGGTTATCTTCACTTTAAGAATCTCTGGGTCTGACTCCACCGTGTGAATCTCAACCTTCTTGGATAAGTCACCCATCGCAACAGAAATGACAACAGTGCCGATTTCCGATAACGCTTGCTTGAACGCCTTATTGGCGGACTTCGACGTATCCAAATCGTTGGTCAAGTTACGGATCGTAAGATCTTGTGTGTTGATGTGATTCAAGAGTTCATTTCGTATCTTGTCGTGGTTTTGTTTGAAGAGCTCCGGATCCTCAAGAATTCTTATTAAGTCGGGTGAACCCATATCAATATTTGAATCGAGCCGTGGTTTCTTAGTAATTGGTTGAATCTTGGGCAACTTGGACAAACACTAACTTCTAATCAATTAAAAATATAGAATATCGACGACACAAAGCTTGCACACTATTACTAAATTTTTTTAGTCCGTGTATGTAGGCTGGGTAGACGACGCTTCGTGCTTACAATAGACTAGCTTCAATAACAATACCTATTTTTCTCACGCTTGGATATTTTCGATCCGTTGTGGGTTTCTCGTTCCGTTATCGAATTTGTTTTTGATATAGGATTCTCCACTCCTGTTGTAAACAAATGGCTAATAAATATTCGCCAAGTAGTCAATCAAAAGGATGGGTGTCGATTCTTAATGAGATGACTTATTATTTTTAATTTACAAGTCCTTCTTTTAAAAATCTGCAGTCGTACTATACTTGTACTTGTAACGAGGCTATTACTGCTGATTATAAACAATTATATAATTAGCCGTTATGATAGTGAAACGATGTGTTAGTTGTTGATTATTTCTTAGATTAATCACCGCCGTTCTGAGTTTACACAAAATATGAATTACGTAATTTCTGAAAATACGATAAAAAAAACTTAAGTCGCGACGAAAATTCGAACCAGGGATAATAATAAGATTGGAGGTAGCGACTGTGCCATTTTTAGAATTTATTTCGGAGTTCCCGTACGTTCTTTCGCAGAGCCACCAGCGAATTAGGAAAATTAGAGAATTTGCACCCATCAAATTTCAAACCGCTGGGTCTTTTTTGGTATGCAGATGATGGATATATAAGAAGGTGGGAATATATGTAGATATAATATTCGACCGTTATCAGTGAGTAGATTCATCTGTACAGATTGGTGAATTATCAGTATATTTGTTGGAACAGTATAATTTAATACTTGACCAAAGTTATTCAAGAAATTTGAGGAGAGAACCTGATTATCCTATTTGGTATAGTTGTTGATAAAATTAAACATAGATATTCTGAATGGTACTATACTTGATGCCTTGGTTGCACTTTGCCCACATTATTTGCTTAGTGCATTTGACGGTGTTTGTGGCAACTGCGAAGAGCTGGGACCATGGAGGGACGGGAGGAATACAAGGAATAAATTTGGATCTCGAGGGCCAGGAATTGGCTGCAGATGAACGGCGGTTTTTTGAGGATTGGAATAGGGTGGCTCAACAGGATAAGACAATTGATTTCGACGAAGCCAGTGATCAGGTGGTGAAGTACGAGTTATCTGAACGAGATCTGTTGAGTGAAGATAAGCTTGCGTACGTGGTTGAGAGGGACCCAAAGAGTGTGGTGTGGTTTAAGGATACCAAGACAATCCTTGTTCCGGACGACAGCATTCTATCAGGGGAGGAGTCGAATGTGTTGCAGTACCATGAGGTTAGTATTGGCGAACTAGATTCGGTCACTCCAGAATACGAGTCAGTGTTGATCCCAGCCACTCCCTGTTTCAGGTTCAATGGGCTTGGGGCTGGCTCCGTTCAATTGGGGTACTCGGTAGGGGTTCAAATTTTGCCGACAATTACCGGGTCTCTTGGGTATCAATTTACCAATCTTGCTCTCAAATATTCGATATCATATGGGGCAACAAAGACTGCCACCTTCGCGGGAAGCTATACGTGCAACACAGAAGGGGGTATTGACGTGAGGTTGTTCTACAAAATAGGCACCATAGAAGTGGAACCACGGGAACGAAGTTTCTTCTATGATCGTTACAGGCGAACGTTGTACAACGATGAGTGGATGGACATGGCTGCGATTAAGTTCTTGTCTGACTATGCACCGATATATTATTGTGCTACAGCAGATAAGCTTGACCTAATGTGCGATCGACCCGGGATAGAGTTTGTCGACGAAAGTGGTAATACTATCAAATCATTAACTAATAAAATATATGAAAAATAGTTGATTTATTATTAATATATGTACATCTAAATTAAGTTCAATTGCCTTAATGCCTGACAGTTAGGCATAGGTAAATCCTGTGCTTCCTTTAATTTTTCAAAATCAGTAGAAAACCACCCTTGAGCGTCCTCCATCATTTCATTTTTCAATATTTGTTCTTTGGAACATTTTGCCCTTTTGTCTTGAACGTACAAATTTTCCACTTTGAAGTCAAAATTTCTTAATTGTCGGCCGCTCAATTTTTTGTTATCCAAAAAGTCTTTGGAAACGTAGAAAGGAATTTTAAAAGTCGGCGTCGTTCTTTCAGTATTGAATTGTCTAGTTTGTCTGAATGAATAATCCGGAACTGATGATTCAGAAAATAATGCAGAAAATATTGGTACCAATAAAAATAAGAGTATTGGTAGCAATTGCTTAATAAGTGTGAAAAAGGAAGGGTCTTCATTCTGCTGACGTTGCTGTTGCTGACGGCGCTGGCGCTGCTGTTGCCTTGCTCTTGTTTGACTGGCGAAAAATGGATGCTCGTCGCCACCGAACGATTGGAATGTAAAGCCATTATTTCCAAACGTAAATGAAGGTCCACTGCTGGCCTGTCTAGCACCTCCGAAGAATAAATTGAAAATATCCTCCTCAAACCCACCGTTGAACCCACTAGTTCTTGCAAAGGGGCTTCCTCTCATGCCACCCATACCACTGACGTCCTCGGAATGTCCCGCGAACCTGGCATCTGGATCCGAGCCTGTTTGATCAAATATTCTCTTCTTGGATGGATCACTTAATACACCCCATGCTTTATTTAGATGCTTAAACGCTTCCGAAGATCTTGGATGTGGGTTCTTATCGGGGTGTAACTTAACAGCCATTTTACGGTACGACTTTTTGATCTCCGAATCATTAGCCCCCTTTTCAACAGATAAGATCTCATAGAACTGGTGGGGCTTGTATGATAGAACCTTCAACACTATAGTTTCTTGATCTTTCGTATAGCTTGACATATTTTCTTATCAAAGTAGTGATTAATTTAACAGTCTACCAAAAACTTCCTTCGATAATGTATACCTAGTTCAACGATAAAAGTATTATTGCTGCTATTATCAACTTCAACTGACTTGTTTCCAAGACCAGTACTTCCAATAAAATAGTATGTAGTACCAAATATATCTGAATGTAGACTATTTAGTCGAACAGCTTTTTAATTCCCAAAATATCGGCTACTGTACACGACATACAAAGAAACTGGTGGAAAAAAATTTGGGTTCCACAAAAAAAAAGGGGCGAGCTGGGAATTGAACCCAGGGCCTCTCGCATGCTTGTAGTAATCAATTTAGTGAACTAAATCGTCGCCCAAAGCGAGAATCATACCACTAGACCACACGCCCAATTTATTGAACTTGTGAGAAAGTCGATGTATATAAGTATTTAAGGGTTTGAGAGAAGGATTGTCCAGCTTGACAAAGAAGTTGTGAAACAAGTATGAAACTACCACTTACATACT